>JAECUM010011700.1:0-77652 GCA_016617855.1 Megalonaias nervosa | reverse complement strand
ATATATATATATATATCTGGAATAGCTCTCATTTCAGTATTATTCAGCATGTACTTGGCTTACTATTTCTATTTTCGGTCCTGCTATACTGAAAGTAGAGCTATGTGATGTTATGACTTAACGAGGATAGTAGAGCCACATCTAACCAAGATGAATTACATTTAGTACACTTCCATTTGTACCGAAGGCTTCTAAGTTCTTCAGTAATTTGTTGAAATCTGAATGATGTCAGTTTTTTCTTTCTTATTTAACAAAGAGAGTACACTTCTTCTATCCCATTAACAGTGCATAAATATCAATTATGAACATCAGACGACACACACCATTAAGCGGGTTTCCGATGAAAGAGAGTATTGTCTGTCTTAATGACTTCATATCTACCAAGTGTAGTCAAATATTTGTTTGGGAAGAGGAATCACAAACCTAGTTAATAATACGTTTATATAAAATCGAACAGTAAGTGCATAAAATAATATATAAATACTCCATATCCTTTGAAATTGTCACCATAATCGTGGACATTAGGACAATTTTGATCTATGAAAATTCTATTCGTTTACATCCGTAACAAAAGACAGGGAGAATATTGGTCAAACCCCATTCTTCTATTTTCTGTTGAATTTCAATGACCGATCTCAGTCGCATAGTTTTGATTAAGGCGAAGAATAAACGCTTTCTTTTGAAATTGCTAAAATTAAAAACCACATCAAACGATTTAAACTGCATTATAGATTGTTCTAGATCAGATGAAAATAAAAAAAGAATAAATAAATACCTGAATATATCGAAACATTATGTTCCAGGAATGCCTTAATTTTTCTAATCCATTACGTTGTAAAGTACAATTTAACATAAGATACGTCAAAATTTCTGACCCATTCATATTTAGATTTTTGCAAATACCCTCTAGACCCAAGACAAGGAACATTTGTATAAAGCATGAATACCCTCAGATATCTGGACACATACTAATTACTTGACTGTATTAAGTGGAGTGCAACATAATTTGGAAATGGTTTGCACAGCATAACTAATGGTATCAAGCAATATTGTGACAATATCACAGACTTTTAAGAGAGGATATATGCATATTTTATGAGTTTCAAATAACAGCAATAATCTAGAATAACATAAGAGAACGTGAATTTGTTTGCGATTTTGGATGTGATACACAAAAGCTAGTTCTTTTTTATACAATAACGTATAAGAGAATAAAATGTCGATGTGTTGACTTTAAAAAAAGCACACGTTATGAAATGGTTTAGAAAAGATGCAGATTTACAGATTTTATTATATGAGGATGGCATTAAAATAAGTATCAGCAACAATGAAAGTTAACAGTAGATGCTCAAACCAGTGCTGTATCATGAATGAATAAACTACGGTTCTGATGCAGATAAATATGCCAAAGTAACATTAGAATTTCAAGAAGCAAAGAGTATTTTAGGTCAGTCTTCACAGACTCTAGAAAAACATGGATACAATCATAGAAATGACAAAATTTAATATACATTTCAAATCATTCATATGATTAAATGGATATTGGAAACCTGAAACTTTGATGGAAATAAAAGTTCCGTTTGTGCATGGATGTTGTTTTGGCATGTGAACAACATAATTTATCGACCGTAAAGTGTTTTCTGCTTGGTATATACCGCTTTACACGATCAATGAAGAACAATATTTAAGACAGCCTTACTACGACCCTGAAAATCCAGTAGCATAGGTAGTTGTTATTAAATTATCAAAGCAAACGAAACAAACAAAACAAAACTAAATATGTTTAATTGAAAATATGGGTTGATTGTCATTGGAAGGCAGATATTGGTCACATACACAGTTCGAGAAGGTAAATAGGTTTTCAGACAGGAAGTTAAGGATTTGCTTGAAAAGGAAATTATCGAATACGTTTCAACTCAGTGACAAGCATCTGTGGAAGAAGTTGAAAATTAAACCAGAAAATGTTTGATATTTGACCAAAGCTAAATGAAGGATACACTAACGCTCAACCTACATAGACAGACATGTCACAAGTATTAAGAAAGCAAGAAAGAAAACTGATCAAAAGTATAGATCAGCCTATTCGGTTATTCTACTGAAACATTTAGTTTCATTACAGTCCGTTAACCATTGCTCATAGCCACACTTAAAAATTTTACAGTGTGACGCTCTTGAAAATATGAAGATTACAGTGTGACGATAGATTCTATCAGAATCAGCTAAACTGGACGATGTACAAGAATTGTTCCGGTCAATATACACATGTAATGGTATAACCACATGGGAAAACTTCAGTCTGAAAATATATATATATATATATATATATATATATATATATATATATATATATATATATATATATATATATATATATATATATATATATATATATATATATATATAATGAGCACATCAAAAACGGAGACACCTCAAAGGAAAAATGATAATTGATCAATAGTGCCCCAGAAGAACAGATAATTGTACACCAAGCCTTCCGGGAGAGCCTGCTAACAAAGTCTGTTCATCAATGGAGGTGATAAAATGGTGATGGAAATAATAATTTAAGAAAGGTTACGGCGGGGACAAAAGCGTCATGATAAAATGTCAAAAATACATAACATACTCAAAGCGAAATTGGAATATACTGTTGCAGGGGATGACATCTTTTTGTTGCCAAGTGGCATGGTGTTAGAAAGGGTAGGGTCATCGGGTAAAACAACAATTTCAAAAATGTTAGTGACTTGCTTACTCTGGAGTTAATCCCTGAGATCAATTACGAGCTTCTGAAAAAAGCTAATGAGATTTGCAACTGGTCCACCATCAGTATAGGATATTGAAAAAAACTGTAAAGTTTACTTTTCAAGTTTTTTTTATGCAGTTGACAATGGACTACCTGAGAGCAAATGAGCTTTTACATGAAAAAAAATATTGTTATTCAATGCATTTGTTGCAAAGCAAGCCACTGCCGCTACATAAGTAGAATAGTTTTATTGTTAGATAAATGGGTGAAAAGGCACCATGTGAATTACAGTTAAATCCTACAAGTTTTGGTCAGCAACAAGTCAAAAAATTATAAATGTTTTAGGAACGTGTGGAATCAATTTCAGCTTGTATTGGTAGTTCTCTACTTCATTGTGATAAACGGGAATAATTACAGGCATAGTGTCACCTTTGGCGTTTATTGTTGAAAATAAATTGACTGTTATTAAACAGAATGGTAGGGAAACAGATACAAAATATCAAATCTGATGAAACCGATTGATAATAAAATAAAACAAAACAACTTTTGTTCAGATGTTGTTCAGACAGGATTAAGTATCTTCTCTACTACTATTTGTGATATTGAAAACGTTATGAAGATAGCTGGCTCTCGAACGCACACTTCAGCTGATATAACTAAGCTATATAATTATGCAGATCCAATCCAGCGCATGGCAGACAGTGTAACACATGTGTTAGAAAGTGTCATTGAGAAAAGAAACAAACTATTCATAAGAAACTACGACACTGTGCTATTTAACTGAAACAGTTTAATAATAAATTTAATAATAAATTCCAGCAGAACGATAAATGATTTGAGCAAAAACGTTATTACTTAGCTGAACAAGAGAATAAAAGCTAATACTAATATACTGTCAGAGGTGCATTATTTAACAGAGATACTTAATGCATAGGATACCAAAATGAAATTAACGTGAATGAAAGCAAGGTTAAATCTATTTAGTCTGTTACAATTTATCTAATACAGATTTCAGCGATAAAACCAAAATGATAAAAGATGCATCAATGACACGCTGAGGTTGAAAAACATAAAACAGACATTAGAAAATATGCTGATAGAGAACTGATTAAATATATTGATGTGGTGGAAGATGTTATTGACGAATTAGACAAAAGAATGAAAGAAATGTGAAAAGATTTCAATTATATGGAACACAAATTTGCATCCGATGAAGATAATTAATACTGTTTAAAACGAAAATAAACATAAATATATACATTACAAACCTAACTGAACAAGAACATATGTGTAATTAATACCGTCTTCCTGGATGGAATTAGATTATTGAAACAAGGAATAAATACGAAGGAAAAGGAGACAGATGAAAAACCAAACTATTCCCAGCAGGTGTAATGCTTTGCGAGACTTGTATCATTAAGGAGTCCTTCAATGGTGTACATTTAATTATGAGTTTAAGGAATATAGCTAAAATTTTCATACTGGGAGCACAGAGTGCAACATTAAGTGGTTGTTTGACGTTTCAGTTCTTGGATCTGAAATGTATCTCAGTAAAGTAATTTATATAACATATTTCGGACCATTATATCAATATGTACTTTTAAATAGTTTATAAGCAAATTGTATCACATTATATGCTGAATCTTTAAAGGTTTGTGTGAATTTAATATTTAGTTTTACCTTCTATTATGGTGGACAACAGGCGTTGTGTACTCATTAGGCGTTTGAGAATAGCTCAACGTAAATGACAATCTTGATATTATTTCGAGTCTGTGCTCTTCAAATATAGTTACAGAAAAGAGTGAAAAGCAACAAGCTTTGTAAAATTCAACAAATACTTTATCTCCCTAGAAAACAAAGTGAAAATTAAAAATTAAAAATGCATACGGTATTGCGAATTAAATAATCCTAGAATTACAGACACAAGTCTTAGCAATAAAAGTTCTGAATAAACTTTAGTTGAAATCCAAATTAAGTCCAATGCTGAAGGTGTTGATGTGTCTCTCATGGCTTGTATTGTGTTGTTGTACCAACAGTCTTTTGTTGAAAGATCATAAAGTAATATAATTCTATGTTTGAATTCGCTATAAATCATAATGAATGTCTTTATCCAAGAATATGTTTTTCATGAGTACACTGTATTTCCAGATGAAATTCTGGACAAAAACAATAATGCAAAATTGATTCTGCTAGATCTTAAAGCACCAATGAATATTTTGTTCTAGCGACAATATTATATAGTCCTCTACCTGACACCAGGTCACAATTAGCATTTTCTAAAAGAAACTATTGCCTGATGGAAAATAACCTCTTTTTAACTTCTTAATGTTTACAGAATAAAATGTTAGTTATGATTAGAAAGTCTGTTATTAAAATTATAATAGATAACCTGGACTATATCAGGTACGCCAGATAAATTGTAGGGGAATTCCAATAACCTAGACCCAAATAGACATGTTCACCGCTATTAAAAATGATCCTGATATTGAACACATTCACAAAGAAAATATTTGAGTCATGTATTAGTTGTTTACAGAATAAAATTTTAAAAATCAATCATTCAGGTCTAGCAGAGAGTAAACTTGACTTGGACAAGATTTTATCAAACATACAATGTTACATGACAATATCATATAATTAAATTAAAAAAATTAAAAACTAACAAACAATGCAAATTAAATATGCACATCACTTCCACTCATAATAAAAGAAATGTTTATCCAAGATTGATTTCTTTCTACTATTAGTGAAAGATACATGTGATAAGAAAAGTACATAAGATGAAATCTTGTGAATGACACAAAGTATACATAAAACAAAACAATATTTCTATAAACGTGAAAGGGCATTTGCTATTAAATTGTCTTTTCCCTTAACGTACCTAATGTCTATATTATCTTTCTGCAACACTAAACTCGACCTTAACAATCTCTGATTTTTGGCTTTCATCTTGCTAATGAGGGTAAGGGGTTGGGATAAATAAACACAATAATCTCTGGTGATGATTTTATTTTCAAAGAAAAATAATACACTGGATGGTCTACACTATATTTGTCTTCTTGAATCAATACTCCACCAACCCCAACATCAATTGCATCAACAAAAAGTTTTAAACAATTGATTGAAATTTGGAGCTGAAAGAACTGGCGCAGTCTTAAGAACCGCCTTACAGTCCAATGAGACTTGGTTTTCCTGCTCAACAAATTTGTCAGGAGTTCAGAAGTTATCCGGCGATACCCAAAAAATCTCATCAGTTGCTTTTCACTGATAGGCACAGGGAATTAAGAGATAGCCGATACCTTAGCATATGTGGTTTAATTTCTCCATGTCCCACGATATTTCCTAGAAACACAAGCATGACAAAACTTATATTTTGATAAATTAATTGTCAGGTTTGCATCAGTGAGGAATCTGTCAAAGAATTTCCGAGTTATCTCTACGTGATCTTTCCATGTGTCGTTGTAGATGATGACATCATTGATGTAAGCATCACAATTGTCTAGACCAGATGTAGAAAGACGAATCTTCCATACCGAACTTTGTATTAAATAAAATGCCGAAATTTCCTTTCTCATTTCCGTCAGTGGAGTTTACCAGTATCCTTTCAGAAGGTCAAAGTTTGTGACATACTTTGGATTTCCAATTTAATCAATCTAGTCATCGATTCTTGGCAATAGAAATCAATCTGTTTTAGTCACACTGTTCGCCTTTCTATAGCAGCGCACATGCGAAAAGTATTATCTGGTTTTGGAACAAGTATGCATGGTGAACTCCAGTCACTTTTACTCAGTTCTAAAATCATTTTCCAGTAAAGACTGAATTTCTTTTTTCAAACATTCCTATTTGAGAGGTTTCATTTTGTACGGATGTTGATCACAGGTGTGGAATCAAGAATTTTAATGTCATGGTAGATTTTATTTGTTCGTGTTGGAGTAACTGGAAACTAGTGTTCATATTCAAGTAACAGCTGTTTTAGTTCATTCTTTTGTTGTTGCTGCAGATGTGAAAGTTTCTATTCCAATTATTCATTATTTCTGAATTTTTAAGATAGGTTACACCAAAGTCATTACAGTCCGATTGCATTCCATCACTTAAATCCTCAGTGTGTGGGACAGGTACAACTAAATTTATTGCATGATTAATCTGACTATCTCTATCAATATACTCCTTTAACATATGTATGTGGCAAAGCTGTTTTTGTTTTCACCTTCCAGGAGTATTGAGGATATAATTTAGATCACTTTTTTTTCAACTGCATTAGAACCATAGTACTCAGCATCAAGATAATTTTGTGATATGAGCAATAGAGCCAAAACTCTATCACCACGCTGAAAACTCCATCCCTTTTTATTTTTGTAAAACCCTAATTTCATTTTTGACTGAGTAGAGTTCAAATTAGTTATTGTAGCCTCACATGCCTTTGACAACTTGTACTTAACATTAGAAATATAATCGAGAAGGTTAATTTCTGTATCTTCAATTGAAAGAAGCTTCACTTTTAACATCTTCAATGGTCCACACATAGTATGTCAAAACCCTATTTCAAAGGGACTGAATCCTGAAGATTATTGAACTTATTCCATATCAGGAAACAACAGTAAATGAACATATTCATTCCAATCGTTTCCAATATCAAACAATATGACCGAATCACATTTTTCATAGTTTGATTTTAAAAGGATGTATAATTGCTCCATGTCGATACATGCTTGCTGATAAAATGTAAATATGTGTATAATTTCATGTTCACTTTTCGAAATGTATACTATAAAACGTCCCTGTAACAACACAGCTGAACTGTAAATTTGTAAGCATATGAATCTTCAATGTAAAAATATCGACTCTACAACGTTCTAAATTGTCTCATTTTCTACCACATCCCTAATAGCTTATTAACTTCAGTACAAGAAGATTGTAAAGAGCATATCATGACAAAACAACCACACCGGTGTCCACCGAATTTATTGGCATCATTAAAGTTAGAAAAAGGGCTTGTACCATTTTCCGTTATATGGTAAGAGTCCATATCATTTCATCGCCACGAGTAACCGCTCTTCTTCTCTATTGCTGATTCTTTGCTATAATATTAGTAAGAATCTTCGTGACCCTTTGTACCAACATTTTAAACTTAAGCAAATCCCTTTAGCCTCCTAAACTGCATACCGGCATATATATATATATATATATATATATATATATATATATATATATATATATATATATATATATATATATATATATATATATATATATATGTATATATATATATATATATATATATATATGTCTCTCTATGTCTCCCTGTCTCTCTCTGCTCTCTGTCTCTGTCTCGGTCTCTCTTCAAATAGAATAATTGCTCTAGATACCATCCAATGAATGTAATGTTTCGACACCGATAAGTAAAAGTCAATAAATTTAAGGCATATCTGTGAAAAACGAACAAGTGGTTTAAAGATATGGATTTTGGATTTGATAACAATTTAATCTAGAGATGTTGTATGATTTATTTTATTATAAGAATAACTTTGTGTATGTTGATGTAAGTGGTAATGTTGGGCACCCTAAGGACAATGGGACTTGCCATTAGAAAACAGGGTCAAGGCACTCTGGGGACAAAGGGGAATTTAACATGGGGGTCCTGTCTAGGGACAAGGGGAATTTAACATAGGGAATGTATAGCAACAATGTATTGGGCCTGTCTAGGGACAAGGGGAATTGGGGAAGGATGACGTCAAGGCACTGGACACTGGGGAAGCAATGGTAACAATGTTGCAAGTGGCTGACCTCAGTCGGGCGGATCAATGAGGAACATTGTTGCAAGTGACTGACCTGAATACGTACTACTGTAGGTAGGGACAAATACAATAGAGACATAGACATAGAGACATGGTTAGAGACATGTATAGAGACATAGTTCTATCACACAAACATAGATTTATCTATATAAATCTATCAAACAAACAACTTTACAATTGACTAAAAATATTTTAGGAAAGATAGAATAGATATCTTGTCGAGAATATGAGTGGCCCTGAAAAGGGCTGTTTAACTTTCTTCTATTTTCTCTCCTCTCTTCTTCTTTTCCACCAAAACCTCAACTTTTGCAGGACATTTTTCGTCGTCTTCTTCGTTTCCTCTTTCTGGATTAGTAAAGGTCATGATCATTATTGTCAAACTGATATTGAACTTGTTCCTTTAGGATATGGAGGACGAAAGATATTCAGAACTTGAATGTGATAAATGATTTTGACCAAAGCTACTTCCCAATGAACTTCCCGAACCAAAGTCTGAACTGATGCAGTTTGTCTGCGAAACAACAAAAGATGTTGGGAACACAGCCAAGGAACGGTTACTGAATAATGTTAAATAAAATTGATTAGTCATAGTTCGATGGTTCTGGTATCCAAGGAGTCACTCGTGGTCAAAGAAGAATGACATTCCAAATATTCCGAAAGAGGGCTGCTGTTGTGATTGGAAGAGTTCTTGTGGTGGCTGGCGTTGGCGGAGCTGCCATTGATGTTACTGTCGGTAGTATATTTCAAGGAAGGCATGGAAGAAGATAAGCAATAAATTTGCTGAGCAAATGCTGTTGCAAAGTCACATTTCCGATTGCCGCTCCAATGATACAATACACCACAAAGATTCAGCAGAAAAAAGTCGATTTGATTTTTCTGGAAAAGGATTGTTTCTGTTGTTCTTGGAGAGATGAACTCTGACAATGAAAAGCAAATGCTGTGTTAAACAGCATAGTGGTCGCTTTTACTTCTTTTTATAGTCGATGACTGGTGAAGTTACTTCTTGCAGTCGACGTTTGCCCACTTTATATGATCTTCCACGGATAATGCTCGATATCGTACTCGATGTTTCCATTATTGGTCACTGGCTTCACTCAGGAAAGTCAAATGGTCTATTCAACAGTTCCCCTTTCAAAACTTCAAATTCATAAGCTGGAATATCACGTCTACGCACTTGTTCAATGATACAAAACAATTTAATTGTTCAGTTAGGTAAATAACCTTTGTCAAATGTTATTTTATTTTTCCTACGCGAACCCAATCTTCGGACTTCAAAATTCTTTTATGGATGGTGACGTTCCAAGCAATCAATCAAACAACATTGCAAGACTTGGTAACACGTCGATGTATTTGACAGTGTGTTATGTGTTATATAGTTCTATATACGTTCCTCCAATGTTCTTTCAAAACGTTCTACGACATAAACTTCAATTTAAGAATTTCCTGTTATGAAAAATGAATGGGTTTTTTCCAATTCTTTTTGAAACGCTTGATTCAGACATTAAGCGCATTTGTCTATTTGCCAACATAGAGGATGCCGACCACTTATTTCAAAAGCAATTTTAAAGCTCGCATTAACTCTGAATTTTGTTTTTGAAGTCAAAGGAACTACCAGAATTAATTTTAAAACTCTTCAATGGCACAAAACAAATATTTGTAACCATGATCATACACTGTCAAGCAAGAGACATCTGCTTAATCTGCTTGCTATTGATTATCGATGTCTCTTCTTTGGTTTGACTTTTGTAAACGATTTGTCGAATGGATTTGTCTAAATGTACGTCGATTGTTCGTGTAATCATTGCTGTACTTCTTGCAGGCGTAAACTTTTGATCTTAGTTTTAGCAGCACGATACGACGTTGGAATTTCTCCGTAAGCAGCAAAACAAATGTGAACCTACTTGTGCATCCTTTTGCGACTGATGTCATACAGTGCACTAATCAATTTAGTAAAATGGTGAGATTGAAAGGAAGTCATGTTGAATACTGTTAGACCAAACAAAAAATGAAAATGTTTTAAATGGGTTTTTTTGGCATCGGGCAGAGAGACGTTCAAGATGACGTGTAAAAGACAGGACCTCATTTCTGGCAACAATAATGAAACAAATTGGGACGAGATCTCGCATGATCGAGAGAGTTAGGTTTGAAATCGATACGTAAATGCGCATGTGGTGTTTGAGTGACATCGTCATATGCATTATTTAGCCGAGGGGTTCATAAATGTTTTGCTAACACGTACACTTGAGATGTGTCTCTTAGACTTTTAAACAACACCACATAAAGAGCCAGGTGGTGCAATGTGCTTTAATTTAAACGGCTCTGAGGATGCAGCGATAACAATGGTATTTCGAAATCTGAGATTCCCATCACTGGCACAAGACAATTTATACATTTTATACACGTTTAATTCTTTTCAAAGTTCATCTATGATTAAAGTCAATGTACAAAGAATGTAATCATGAAAACACATAGGGCGTAAATGACATCAATGCTGCACAAATTAAATTCACTGCAGCTGCATAAAAACAAATAAGCATACATCGTTTTCGTCGATCTGCGAAACTGAATCTATGTACACACTCTGGTGTTTTAGGCTCTGTTGATTTCATTGGCCCTAATCTCTCCGGGAATGTCATTTCCACAGTATTTTCTATTGGTACAATGTTACTACTACTTTCGGGGAGTCGCTTATTCCAGTTTAACAAACGCCTTTTCTATCACTGTATTCCAATTTAACAAACGAATTTTCTTTTACTGTCTCTATGTCTAATTCTTTTCTTGGATCAATGACGTTTTTGGCATTTTTTAACCTCATGTGTCTAAGTATCGAAACCAAGACTTTTCCAGTCACGTACATGTTTCTAGTGGTGAATATTCAAATCCAAATTTCAATTCAATCATATGTGGAATAATTTTTTTGACAGTTATCAGTAATCCAGTAAGTCTTGAACACTGTCAAATTCTTACAACAGAACTTACTGCAACACCGATGACACAAGGCGTTGCATAGTATTAGTCCTTCACAGGAGCAACTTCGTTTCTACTTTATTGTTGGATGAAATAGTGTCTCTGTAGACAATCCGAATTTGCATGTAAATCATGGTGAGGATATTTTAATGTCTCTCACTGATGGGCACAGATCACACGTTGTAAAGCTGACTTGTTCAAGGGTTGAAGTCACGATTTTAAACGTGGTTGGTAATTCTCTAAGTCTTTACCCTCTGGACTTCTTTGTAGTATTTAAACATTGTAGATAGAAATAATAGGATCGAAGAGCTTCTCGTTTGTGGGTAGTTGACCAATGTCTGACCATTTATAGAATTTGGGAACGATACAATCCTTTTAAAAATTGAGATGGCTGAAGGCCATTTAAACGTATATGCAGTTAGGATGCAATGTTTTCTTTGTTTTTCACTTGAATCAAGACAAACTCTCTGAATTCATTCTCGCAGGTCCAAATATAGATTCTGAATGTGCTCTTCTAATTTAGCCCTTTACTGGAATGCGTTTCTCCTTGAGAAGAAAATCAACCAGTATATTCTAGTAACTTATATCGAACCAGATCAGTCACAAATCACACGCCTTAAAGAAGTCTTTCTTGAGGCAACACTTATTTTAAATGCATTTTTTGATATTCAAAGTCTTTTCTCCTCTGGAATTATGCGTACTACTCCAACATTGCAAGTAGTCGTGGCATCGAAATTCTTCTGGGTTATGGTTACTTGATCTATGTTTCATCATTTGAATACTTTAAAAAATAATACCTCCTCTTATAGCATTCATATAGCACTAGAGAAAACATCTATATGGTAAATGATGCAATTGTTCCATGCGTTTCCCTTGAATATGTACGGGCTCTTTGTAAATGTGTTCTCAACGTTCAGTAGGCAAATTTAGAATGTTTCTTTGTAAATTATTCATTGGGATAATAATTATGCCCAACCAAAGGAAGGTAGTGACATCACGGAGACACTCTGGAATGTTCCACGAAAGGATCTTCACACCACAATTGAAACACAGTAGTTGGTCTCCGAGTCCAAAGTAGACAAATGTTGCTCTGGCCAACGGTTTGGGACTAAGTAAGCCATCCAGATATTTGTGCCATTGTGTGAACGTATTCAATCGACTTCCAAAAGCTTAATATCTAGGCAAAGCTAGATATATTCTTAATTGATTTGTAAATCTCTATGAGTGGTATCCAGAGTGGTTTGCAAGTGCACGGATGAGATCATAGATAGGCAGACTCACGGCATCATGTTTGCCAGTAAACCATAATGGTCATGCTGTTTCGCTTTCGCTAGTTGAGCAGTAAGGAACACAAACAGCATTTTTTTCGACAGTTGTAGTAGAGGATCGGCAAGGTCGTGCTCCATCGCTGATGTTTCAGCGTCCGGCATAACTCTAGTCAACAAGCACAACTTCGCACTCGAGTTCATTGAACTTGCAGTCCACAAGGAATTTTTCATCGTTCTAGGTCTGAGTTTGCATTCAAAATGAACTTCATTTTCTTCAAACTTTGTTATACTGGAGATCGGCATGTCTGTAAGGTAAGGTGTTGTGGTCTGGAAATCGAACTCGTTTCTGTCAGACAATCTGATACACTTTTAAACTGACCATTTGCGGATTTTGTAAACGTTCAATTATATTGTGAATCCAACGTTATTACGTCAAACTCTTTATCTTACTCGGAGTTTAAAGCTCCTTTTAAAACGTCAATATTCCCTACTTGAAAACAAATGCATTTTATATGTCTGTACTGGTATGCGAAAAGGTTAGGTCCACTCTGGCAGAACTTAAAAAGCATCTACTGTGTGTTTGCCTGTCCATCCTCATAAACAGTCTTCTTCAATGTCTGGGTGATTGATACGAGGGCGGTCGATGTACCTGCAGCTGTCGGTGTCAAAGTGAAGGACGCGGTCTCCATAAAAGTTTCAAGGCCACATGCAATTTTAAACTGGCACTGGCTGTCATGTATGCTGCAATAAGAACATTTCCAAATTTGTCAGGGTGTACAAACTCTGTCACTTTTTCTTCATTCACCAAGATTAAATTATCGCTAAAAACATGTGTGGAGAATTGACTTTTGCCATTTCTGTAATTGAAAATGTTTCAGGCATTCTATTCAAAGGCATGGTCAAATAACTCAAGGAGTCTTTAAACTGTACATTTCCCACTAGCATGTAAATAAGACTTGCTCCGTTGATGACGACTGTTGGACATTCTGTATCTTGTTCTAAATAATATAACAATAGAAATTATCCTTCATCTTCTAAGAAATTGTGAGCAACGATTGTAGCATGTTGATGAAAGAGCCCGTAATTCTGGATTTTTCCATGTGTCGTCGATAGCATCAAAATTCCATTCGGCAAAATCGCCAAGAGTACGAGGGTCCCGGAAGACATTAATTCTTTTTTTTTCCTCCTCTTCTTGGAACCTTACTACAAGTTGGACAATGAAAAGGTATACTTTCTGGTATACCTGTCACAAGAACGATAAGCGACGCAAAAATTAGGGATGTGAATTCCAAATTTATTGTATATACAAGGACATTAAAGATAAAATCTACACCTTTCTTGGTATTCTTGTCTTTGTCTGCCTTTAATACTTCCTCGATCATTGTCATATTTTTTTATTGTATCATGGATGCTTAATGTCCACAACTTGGTCACAAAAGCACGTAAGCAAAAGTGTGACTTTGGTTTATTCGTTCGAATAAGACAAACACAAGTGGACCCGTCTCTCAGTAATTCGCAAGCTCTTTTCTGCTGTTGAGTTTATTACATGCTATGTTGTTAGCAAGATCTTGGGCTGACAAAGACCTTCTTGCAAGTAGAGCAATGAATTTCTTCTTGTATGCAAGACGAAGCTAAACACTCAGGACATCTCTCTACGCAATAAATGTGTTGGTCCCGACTGGTAAAACCTTGATCAAATTTCTTACAATAGAATTTTATCCGACAAATCATATGATACTTGTAAAGGCATCAAATTGACCTTGATGCTAAAACACGAGAGATAATCGAACGACCTAAGGGTATATTTTCAACGTTTAAATAAAGACCAAAAAGTCTTGAAATTTCTACATTTCAGGTAAGCCGTACAAGGCTACTTGATATGTCTGTCAAGAGAAAGGAGATTGTGCTCCATAATATCCACAATGTCAAAAACAAGGAAAGACAGGAGGAAGGAGAGACAAAGTAAAGATTGATGCTATTAGTGTCAAGAAAAAGGTCAATGATCTTCAATGTCCCAAGAAAAATTCAACAAGTAGGATGAACGTTTTACAGAAACAGATAAAGAATCCATGCCTGTTAAGAAATTCAAGAACGCTGGACAAATAGAAAAAAATTGAAGGGAAAAGGGAAGAATCCATGGTAATACTGAAATTAAACAAAGCGATAGACCGTAAGTGAAAGAAAGAAGAAATTGGACTTTTGTGATATGTTCTGAAATTTTATTGTCATTCTTATTAAAAAAGAAATAGTCCAAAGAAAAAAACTTATATATATATATATATATATACGGAAACAACCGTATAGAAAAGAAGGATTTATGTGGAGAGACGATGATTGTTGAAGAATCTTTGTATGAGTAGAAGTTTGAAGAGATGAACGGCGCGGTATGTGTTAACCCGCTTCTTTAGTTACAATCTCAACGGACCTGTTGGGCCACCCAGAACTCTACAAAAGAGAGATAATATTGATTATACAATTTGTGTATGCTGATATATGTCTATCGTTAAAACCAAAACTTAGAACCCAAGTGTCATAGTATAGCATGTCTGCATATGTACGGGTATAATAGTGTATCTATAAACCCCTTACTCTTGCTTGTGTGTGTGATAGTGTAATATGTTTATGTGAGGGCATAGTAATGTGTTCGTAATCACTCCAACCTTTGTGTGATAGTATAGCATGTTTGCGTGATAGTGTTTGTATATTTGACCCCCTTCTTTTTATATCCTACCCTCTCGTGTGTGATTGTATGTTTATAGATATATATAAGTATAGGGTGGAGGTGTATTTGCATTCATCCTTTTCGTCTGATAGTATGGGAGTGTTTATTTTGTAGATAACTAAGTATTCGATAGTATATCACTAAGTATTGGATAGTAGATAACAAGTTTAACATTACATTTACCTAAGCCCATAGGTCCTTACATTTCTAGGGTAGTCTGGTGAGCAGTAGTGTTAGATTGGATGTTTTATCATTTCTGCTCCTATGGGTCCTGACCAGTCACCAAAGCTTCTATCACCATGACTTGGCGAGCAAACTACATACAATCTGCAACGAGTGAATCATTAGCAATAATTATCCACGAAAGTAAAGACTGTTTTACTCGATTTTTATTGTCTGTAAATCCGTAACCGCACGGTTTATTATCAGTGCTCGTAGTTGTCTGTGATTTTCCATTTCCGCTAACACTATCTCGAATTCGGCCATGCTAATTATTTGATCGGCCATTGCCACCGAAGATGTTTACTAGTCGTGTTGACACTGCTTTGTGCCACTGCAAGTATTTCTGAATAGACACGTAGTCGTTAATGTAATCGTATCTAAATCAATTTGCTAACACCACCGCAAACGCTGGTTACTGTCGATTAAGCCCCGACAATAATTCGAACTGGTGTACCTACAATAGTTGTTGTGGATTTGATTCCAGCCACACCAAGACCGATTGCTGCTGCCGCAGCAAGACCACAAATAGCATCTACAACCAAACAAGTATGCATCGATTCTTATTTCTTTTCGGTAGTATTGAGGCCAATACTACGTCTTCTATTAATACCATAATTGCGTATTTCAACTGCACGACAGGCAGACCCTGGCTGGACTCATAACGTCCAGTTGCAAAACGCACACGCACTTCTAGCCTATTACCCTTCTTTTGGTACAATTGTCATAGAATTATAGAAAACCTCCTCTTGGGGGAATATTTAAATCTCCGGCGATTGTGTGTTCTGGGGTTTAATTCTATTTAAAAAACACATTGATTTCGAGTATACCTTTAAAAGCTGACGAGTGTTATGTTTATCTAATTTTTGTCACTCCCGGTACATGATTTTATCTAATTTTTGTAATTTTCATACATGGCTGTAAAGTGTACACATTATCTTGAGTTACCTTTTGCATATGTGACCTGAGTCTGTTAAGAGCATAATATTACATAGAACCTCTAAATAAATGCTTATGTATGTGTTGACAATTATTATCAATAATAATCATCTTAATAAAAAGATTTAATGGCGCCTTTGGATTAATTTCTCATTGGCTGATGGGTTTTCGACGTTTCTAGAAGAATTCAGTAACCTCCCATTGGTTGCGCTAGATAAGATGAATAGGCTAGTTCGACGAAAAATTAGCGTGATCTGTCACGTGTGCATACTGTGAAATAAGACTCGTAATATTAGATGTATATAAGGAGAGACCTGAGCCATTAGATTCATTCCGATATTTGGAGTCATCCTCATTTCTTGCTTTCCTTCCGTAAGTGTGCAGACTTGTTTTATGTTGTACCTAGATAGCATTCGAGAAGAAAAACATTTGTTTGGACTGTTCAATGACAATAGAAAGCTCTCATTGTTTGGACTATAATATTATTCTGGAACTGTTGTGAATTATTCGAAGGATTTCTGGACGACACCATCTTGACAACGTCACAATTCTTGACGAAAAGTACATTTTCGGTTTTGAAATATATAAATAACTTTTCATTCATTTAGGACTTTCATAGAACTTTGTCGGGATTATTCTGTATTCACTTCATATTACTGTAAGTTTCTCTCACATTTTCATTTATAACTTATAACTAAATCATTTGTTAAGTTTAAAAAAAAAAACTTATTTGTTTTGCCTCTTGATGATATTTAGTGTATTACTATAGAGTCGTAACACGGTCGTCTTAGCCCAATAACTGTTACCCGAACAAGTGCATCCTTGTTGAATAGGAGTCGAGATTGTTTTGTTTCAACTGAGTCAGTGTTGGTTCAAAATATTCATCGGTGAACCAAACCGATCTGGATACATCTGCGAATTCCTCAGTTAACGCTTGAACGTTTTCATGTTCTAATGCGATGATACAAAGCTGCTTGCCTCGAGTTCGTACTGGTACATGAGGGAGATCCTAACGGTTTATGCCTTTTTGGCGCTTGACAAGATTGTATGTTATTGTATACGAATGTCTAGTAACGAAAATCTAACGTAAGTATTCGTCAACAAGTGGGACAACATTATCATGAATATTAGCATCCGCTGCCAACGGGTCTAACACTCTGTCGGCAATGTCCTCAACCTCATCACCAGGGTCAGATTTCATCAGGTATATAATAAATCTAATCTTAAACACAAAGGCCAAAGACGGTTAAATAGCCGTATGGATAGATGTGAAATACTTCAAACTGATTTTATTCTTTAGGTGTCAGTGATAATGATGCTTTATATAGAAAATGATTTTGGAGTACTGGCATCCAGTTTGCCATGTATTACTACCCGTGGAGCAGGCTCATTATTTATCAATGTTGTTACTTGATTCCATTCACTGCAATAACAGGACAAGATCAATAAATACGATCCAGATTCGCACGATGTTAAGATGATAGATTTAGGTTTATCCAAACCATTTACATTATAAAAAACAATTTGACCAGTTGGTGTTCTATTGTCATTTTTTCATCTCCTTCATTGATCAACAGTGTTAGGTATGGTGTAAATTAAGTTAATACAAGTAGTGATGGGGCACATTAGTGATTTCTTAACGTATTATTTCGTTGCTGCATTAGTAACATCAACATACTCTTTGATTACACCAGTTTCAGTGATTTCAGCCAGGTGCTTTGCGACATCACCTTTTAACCTGACAACAATATCCTGAATGTCAACATTAGACGTTTTAAGTTTACCAGTTTTATCTTCAATAATCAAAAGGTAACAAGGATCAGCGCCACTAACCCGAGTAGTAAACTCCGTCAAATCCGCTTCGGTGGTAAACCTACTCAGCACCGTGTCGTCGAGATATGTAATATACGTAAATGTTAAAAGATATTTGTATAATATTAGACTTGCTTTAATGTGAAATCAATAAGTGTTTGCGGGGATGGTGAACGCTTACGTGCACACAACACTTCAACAAGATGACCTCATATGGGACCATCCAGCCGAGTTGTACTGATATAGTCGAATAATACAATGATTGTCGTCCGATTGGGCGCTACTACTCATTCGTTAAATAAGTAACAACTTCAACTAGTGGTGTAAGTCCAACGAAATCAATATGCAATCGATGTTGCGGTGATCACAACGTATTCAACCCAATGAGTGCCATATCTTGTTGTCAAATCTAGGATACCAATACCTGTTTCACGTGTGTGTAGTACCATGAATGCAAGTTCTTTTCGCACAAAGATGCCACGAATATGTTTGAATGATTTTGCCTTCGCGAGCAATTCAAGATAGTAATGGGATGATCTTCTACGTGTTGTACCTGGCAATCGAAGACCCCTTCCCAATGGTATTCAGTGACTTGTTCTTGGTGATCACCAAGAACAAGTCACTGAATACCATTGGGAAGGGGTCTTTTCCTTTTTATATACGACCACCCACCGCCTCTTCCAGTGCCATTCCTGATGCTGTTCCGACAGCCCCTAACGCAGCAGCCTTTACAACCACTGGACCCTCTGTTGCACCCAACGCTGCAGGGAATGAAAATATTCCACCGGTATTTGCATTTGTGTCATCTCTAATATAGATAATTTTAATGTCACCGAGGTGTTATTGTGTTTGGCCGCATTAAGATGCGTGAGTTGTGTTTGGGTAAAACACACTGGGACATTTCAAGTTAATATTGATGAGTAAATTTTTAGTGTAACCCCAAAATTACTTGCATTTGATTTTTTTCCCCAGCTGATTTTCATTAAGGTCGACCTTCGCTTCGTGATAGGACATCATAATTTAACTAAGTAACACGTTCAATTCTTTATTTTCCACAGGTGCGTCGATGACCCTCGCTCGGCCGCCAACACCCTTCAGCAGCAACATTCTCTTCGAAACGTAACACAGGATAACATCGATAACTACCAACATGTGCATGTCAACAACGGATTGCCTAAACAACACCAGGTGCTCCAGTGAAAATAATAAATCGGATACAATGTCATGAAGTGATGCTGGGAAATCTGCAAACCAGTGTCAATGTTTTGATGCCGGTAACTACGACCACAGATTGTGATATGCACCTGCAGTATGATAAGTTTCAAAGTTAAGTCGAATTTCTTTAGAAGGTTCCTGATGACATTTTAACCGCAGCGAAACCTCAGTCACTCTAAGTTGCCAATAATCATCTTACTCCGTGTTTGCTAATTGTCTCGATTTGTAAGTTGAAACGCCAAGAACACGTGTTTGATACGGTAAGGCCATATCTGGTACTTATTTGACATGTAAACTGTCCCACAAATTTACCTCTTTGGTTTGCGTCTGTGGTATATGCAAGAAACGACAGGTTGCCGTGGTTCCCGACTGCATAAGGGATTAAAAAAAAGTGCTTCTGTAGTCAGCGAATGCGATCACACACGTGAATCCACAAGGTTAATGTTTTAATACAACTCTATTATTAGCGGCACCTGCACCACGCCTGAATGTATTGTTGAAAATTGATCTTACGGGTTAATGTGACTGCACGTTTGGCCCCATAAATAACAATGCCCACATTTCTACAAAACCCAAGAATGTGACTGACGGGAACTGCACACGAAAATCGTAATGAGCTTCCACCAAGTTGTCCTTGGCACTGAGTAAATCCACCTTTAAAAGTACCGTTATGGCAAAGGACTATACCTTATACATTTCTTGCAAGGTTGGTGTGTGTTCTTATACGTTTCTTGCAAGGTTGGTGTGTGTTTTAGGTCACCTAACTGAATACTATTGATAATCCTCATTATCAGGTGTATCCTTGATAAACATCATAGTTGGACCAAGTGTTCTCGTGTTATCATCGCTGCATCTGGCAAATCTAATAATCGTCATGACTACATATACGTTGTGATGAATTGAATCGATTTCCTTTCTATCGATAGAATAACGTGCACTGACGTACAACGTCATCATCTCATGGTTTTCGTTCGAACATAGCATTGTTCACGAACTTGAAAAGTCCTTGTCAAACTAATTCCTGGCCTTAGTTCTAAGATCCATATTCAACTTGATATACGGTGCCATCCAATCATACTGGCGAAACTCAAGCACTCGATGGATTTTGGCTACATATATACACAATCGCAGATACAACTGAAGGTTTCATACCTGCATCACATAATTGTGTTTGGTCATAAGACAAGGTATTAGTTTGGTTAATTCAGTATAATTACTTCCAGATTCATCAACGATCGAGCACTGATACGGAAACAGCCACGTACGAGGCACTGACAACGCTTCTGGTGTCAGCGGATAATAGTTATGTATATCATGCAAATGTTCAGGGTATTCCAGATCAACTTCAAACATATATCCGTGCTTGTTGTTGATGTTGTCATCATGTATGTGTTTTGTACGTCAAAGTATGTGGGATCAATCCACTGAAACCCACCAACAGGCAACGATTGCAGCATTTCCCCAGTCGTAGAGGTTACTGGTATCTAGATACATGATGTAACTGTTAGGGGCAGAGAGTCATACCCGTCCATGTTTACGTTATTTGCAAGCACATATCTGTGATTCGCCTTAGAAATTCCGCCACGAAGTGATCGCTCAATAAACAGACGCTGGTCAATGTCGATGAGCAATTCCAACTAGATTTTGTTTTTTGACAACAACGCATCCCAGCCCATTCTCGATAATGAAAAGTAATGTGCAGGATCGAGCTTGTACACAAGCATGGCAGTGTCACAAAATTTCTCGAACACATCAGCGATTTAATGACACATCAGTACATAGATACAGGTCGTGATAGTCGCCCATGTTTTTGCATTCGAATGCGGACGAAACTTTGCATGCTATGAATTTTTTTCTGAGATACATTCGCGATCCAGTGACTTATAAAATTCGATCGGTGTCAAACCTGTCCCAATCTCTCATATGCACGTATGGATATACACCTTTTCTCGTCAGCAAGGCTACATTTGGGGCGCTAAAGCCCTGGGGACAGTATTGGTGAATGATTGCAAAGTCCTCCTCATAAAAGATGCTACCAAGGTACACCTTCTACGGCTAACTGAAGGAGGTAAAGTGATCTGAGGGTGGTCAGGAAAAACGATTCGAAGATTTCACGAAGTCATCCCTGAAACACTTCAATACAGACACAGTCTTGAGCAGAACTCGCACCTAATATCTGCGCTTGGCAGAGCCTCATCAATACTGGAGCTATAGAACTTGAACGTAGAAGACTTGCAGAGGCAGTGCAGAAGCGCGAGCAGTGAAAATTTCAGAACTACACCACGTTCTCTATTTTTCAAGCAAATCGAAGAGGCACCTCCTGTCAATTGTGCCAACGACAATTTCGAGCAGAAATTGGCTTAATCAGCCACTCAGGTACTCAAGAACCCAAGACAGTTAGTGATGTCATGGTCATCTACGAACTCGAAGGATGAACAACAACTACTACTGACACCAATACACATAACAAATTTAGATTTTAATGATGCTGCATTCAACGGTCTGTATTAACACAATGCAAGTTACAGTAGTTAGTTTCGTTTTAAATGAAATGTAACGGACTTGTTTTGCCGTTTCAAATCATATTTATCCTTCCGATAATAATGAACGCGCGTTAAAGAGGTTAATTAATAACTACCGTTTAATCTATTTAGGATCAAGAAAATTATGGCATATTTAAATTAGTATACCCATCATAAAATAAAGACCTCGCTTTCCAGCAAATAAAGTAAAAAATGGATATGACTTATCCCGCTATTTACCTATTTGGAAATATTTTATATAATTCAGTGGCAAAGACAGATGGTTGACAGGAAGTTAGGACTTCTAACCTCTTTCGCCGTTTTTTATTTTCTTATTTTAAAATAAACCCTGAATATACACCCAACCAAAGATTGCACCGGTAACGTATATATTGTTTAAAGATTAAATGTGTTATTACAGTAGTCGAAACACATATCTATGTTTCTTATTCTCTTTTCCAACGTAACATTCATCATGATCACCATGTTTGACATGAACCTGCTCAATGAACCATGACGATATTTTGTTAAGATTTTTACGTATTATATCGGAAACTAAATATGAGAACGCAAAATGGATATTAATTTTATATAAAGACAATTGGTCTAGATCCGGTGATGCACATTTGAGAGAATGCCATCTGAATAATATTCCGACACATCTACAACATATATATATATATTGACTGAACACAATTTTATAAAATTTCAGGGCACAATAAAAACATTTTTGTTGCATTTGAAATCCAGTCTTCTTTCACTTCTTGTACAGATTGTTGAAAGTCTTTTTCTGTCCGATGCTGTCATCAGCTCACCAAATATCTGATTCATTATTTATTCACCCTCGAATCCTGGCAAGTATTGACCCGAAATATATACTATACCTTTTACTTTATCTAGTGACAGCTGATTAATCTTCGATATTTTATTTTAAAACAACGAAAATACATTACCTGCTGTTTAAAATTCATTTTTATTCGATACAAATATATGTTTATTATATTAAAGCCTCCCTTTGTTTGCATATATCATATATATTATATATGTGTGTGCTTGTTGATATCCCTCTAAATATCACTGTGTTATACTGTGTGTATCCTACCATTCATATTCTTGTATTACCTTTGTGTACATACGACTGAGACTGACCTATTCTTATTTTTCAATTAATTACGTTATATCGATGTTCTGATGAGTATTGATATTGCGTCCGAGTCTCATGAACTTCATTCTAAATTCGAAAATGTAACCAGAAAAAGTAAATAACCCGTCAAAACTTTGATTGATTGCAAAAATAATCTTCATTAACTTTTTCAGCAGAATGTCAAATGTTTTGCCTGGCTACGTCATGTAAACGACAAAACGAATTAGGTTCTCTCAAATAATAACAAAGTTATTATTTCTCTCTAGATGCCAAGATTGTACGTCTTCAGTTATTATCTTAAACGAACAGTGCCTATGTATACGATAGGACTGAGTACTCACTATACACATAAGCACATTGTCTTGCAATCTGTTTATATCGAGTATAATCCAAGATCCTGTTAAAACTTTATTCCGTAGCAAAGAATCGCAAAGTTTGAAATAGACATGATCTGATTCTGTGCCTTTGCTAACGAAAAACAATGAAAAGTATACCCCATAGTCAAGAATAATGAGAGAATCGGTGAGTCTCCCTGATCATCAGGCAGACTGGGTGACATGTAAATAAGTCACGGTGATTTCCAGTAGTTTGTTTGTTCGGTACTCTTAAACAAACCGGTCCAAAGGGTAGCGTGCACATGCAACTGTACATAGTCCATTCATAATTAACTCCACGGTTGTCCAAACCAAGTGAATATCACGTGCTTTTCCTGTCATACTATTATCGCTCGACAATTTGAACCCAAACTAAAACTTTTCCTATCTCAAAAAGTGCATTAGACCCAATTAAACACCAAAACAATCATATGAAACACATTACAAGTTTTACAGCCTGGGGAAAGGTAGTCTTGCCTCTGAAACCGTTACGTCCATGAGTGAAATCAATGCCAGATATAGTCCACAACACAAGGATTTTCCAAGACTAACCGAGCTGAACCAGGCTATCTGTGTGAATTTTGATGTCGAGACAACCGTTTATATAGCTATAAGCTAGAAAGACCACAATCACTGTAGTAGCCATAGACTAGTTTTGGAAATTAATTCAGTTCTAAAGCATAAAATAAATAGGAGGAATTTAGATTACTGCGTTGACCCACTAAAAAAAACGATTGACGGGCGGAATAATGTTTCCTTTATTCGGTGTTTACTTAACAATCATATTAATTGTGTAGTTACGAGATCAGCATTTCATGGTAAGATGGACAAAATTTGATCTTTTGCGAGAATAACTTTGGTAGTGTGAACAAGATCGGCATGTAAAGCTGAAACGAAACGGAATAAATAAAAGTAGTATAAAGTTGCACTGCATATAAATGGAAATTAAATTTGGGAAACAAATCAACATGAAGAGATTTATCATCCATTCTTTTAGTTCTTTACGTTTTATGAAATACATTTGATAAAGTGTTTGAAATTTTAACCAATCCAATCGCAACACTTCGATTGCGGGCGGTTTCTACCAAAATTCTGTGTAGAAATTCATAGAAGGGCAAATTGCAGGGCAATGGCTGTGCACTCAGCTAAATTTTGAATAAGCACCTCAGTTGATGATTGGTTCTGATCTGTGATTTGACGAATCATAACATCATGTAAACTGGTAGCCTCTGTAATATTTGCGAGGTATTTTTCCAAACGCTAACAGAAAGGCACAAGAGTGTTCCGATTAATGTGCAACCATTTCTTCAGTAGCGCATCCCCATTATCTTATCGCATATATGACTAGGGGCATTTTTTAAATTATTGTTTTCGGGTGGGATGTTGGTTAGGGTTTGTTTCCCCAGAGACAGAAGTATTTTAAATATTTTAAATTTATGAGCGAACTTTTAAAAACCCTTTGATAAGTAAAAATTGCCTACATGATAGGAGCATGAGGGATAGAAAAGAACACATCTTTTTTCTCGCTCAACTTAGACACACAAAATTTACCTGTATAATAATAGTTCCAGGTTGATTTTTATTCGAGTTTTCACGTTGCGTTGTGTTAGCGTGGCTGCAGAAATCAGGTGGAACTCTTTATTTTTGTATTTGATTTGGAAAGTTAGTACCTCTTTCCTTTGTCTCCCAATTTTTAGTGAAAAATAGCCGCTAGTGGTTGCTACCAAAGAAAACAAGCCCTTCCTTAGATGGTGAACCACGGACATACATCATACATCATACATGTATACTCGAGCTTTCCATTGATCAAGGATCTAATTCATTTGATATGCAACATGTGGATGTTTACAATATATGGTTGTAATGTGATCATAGCATGACCTTGAGAAAACTGTGACCTGCGAAGCTATCATTCACTACGAAAAAGTTAATTCATACAACTTGTCTGATGTTGTATCGGTTCTGCTAAATTTAACAAATGTTTTGGATACGATCTCCAGTTCCATTCTTCTATCAATGAGTCTGTAAATGACACTCTCAGAGATACAATATAATCTATCATTCGTTCTATAATTAGCCAAACTCTCTCACCTATGACCAGCGTTATCGCTCAACAGGACAATGAAATCAAACACTTAAAGGGGCATACTCCGCAACTGCAAAGCGAAATTCGACAAACGTGGGCCTCAATTCCAAAACAAAACGATAAACAGGCTAGATGAGAAAATAGATGATCTCTAACACTATGGTACAAGAGTTGTCATTGATTTCACAGTACCTCTCTATGACCCAATGGAATTGGACCATACTATTTTGAACAATTGCTTTCTACATTTCCTTGCACGGTGTATACATACATTTGTCCGTGTACTTGAAAGTATTGTGCTCAAACGTCAATATAATATGTTAAATATGTGCAAACATTTTTGTCTATGTGCATGTGCATGTTAACGTTTATGTATGAATGTTTGTATGTTTGTATGTACGTGTATGTGTACATGTATGTATATATATATTCCAACTCATCGCCTGCTTAGGTGATGTAAGAATTATAATTATTTCTCCTTTTTTAAAATTACTATTCTACAAGAAGCGAAGAACTTATTAGTCGATTTAATTCGTATCTATACTTTGAATGCATGTATATTTAATCTTCATTTTCGTTTTCCCTCCCCTTTTATTATTCTACTTTGTTTCCATCTAGTGTTTGGTGTGGCCAATTTTAATCTTTTTAACGTTTGTGGTTGAAACTCTGCAATGCACACTAGTCTTTGTGTCATATAGTCATTTTCATGCTTTCTAACAGGTCATAAGCTGAATTATTATAGACTGTGTATTGGACTGTTTCACCTGAACAAATCATGTAATCATGACTTATTTTGTTCAGTTTGAACTATTTGATATCCAGATTTTTTGTGTATTATTTCGCTAATTATAATTTTAATTGAAGCCTTCTACACAAAAAATGGATTTATTCTTTAGCAAATAATGAATATACACCTATTTTCAATGATATAATTCATTAGATATGATAGAATTAATTAGCTAGTGGGACATTATACTTATTCTTTAACAAAAAAGTTTCAATATTGTTACATGTAGGCTCGTACAAATCTAACAGAAGAAAAGAGTGAAGTCAACAAGCTTTGTATATTTTAACAAAATAATTTATTTCCCTAGAAAACAATGCAAAAATTGGTAAATAAGACTTACGGTTAGTGAATATAATCCAAAATCTAATCCTAAGAATGAAAAACACAAGACCTATCACTAAATAGTTCTATTAGAATCCAGGTTCGAATCTCGACGACATACAAATATGGAAGGCGATGACGTCAGATGTGGTCCACGTACGAATATCAACAATTCCTCAATTGAATCACAGTTTTTGTTTCCGAATAATTCCAGAATAAATTTCCATGAATGTCTTTCAGAATTTTTTATAAGAAAGTCAACTTGTTGAGTTTCCAGGAGAATAAATTATTAAATCCCCCCCCCCCAAAAAAAACCAGATGACAAACAAACAATCTGGCAACAATTAAAAAAAACCCACCTTGTTCCTTCAAGATGTTAAAACGACTCTGACAGAAAAATATTAAGAATGCGTATTTAAACCCCAAAAAGATCATTTCAAGTCTCGCGACATGGGTCATGTGTTCTCTTAATACAAGAGATCTACCACGTACACCAGTTTAGCCTCACTTAAGAACCAATAATAAAAAAAACGTTGTTTACACATGGTGATCATGCAAGCAAAGTATGGCCTTGATACTGACCAATCATTTTGACTTCTTGTTTACGAACTTCCCAACCCAAGACGAACTAGGTTAACTAAAAATAATTCTCATGTAACACGTTTTACGTCTTAGATAAACAACATTTACTAAAAGAAAATATCGAATTACTGAAAAAGAATTTTGAATCCCATGAAAATAATCATTACAATAAAATGTAATGAAACAAAAATAAAATAAAAACGAATTTTAAAACTAGCACACAAGCAATTTAATTACATATACGTAACAATATGTAATGTAAATGTCAGAAATATTAGAAATAAAGTTGATTAACTTGCATCTCAACTATACGAATTTAATATAATTTTATTTGAGGAACTCGCCATCACGATACTGCTCCGGAAAAAACACTTGATGGGATGACTTTCGAACATTTCGGAAGGATAGAAAGCAGTTTAGGGTTTGTGTGGCAATTTAGTTAATGAAGCCAAACAATTCGAAAGAAGACAAACTCTTGAATATATTGGCTGTGAGATAATTGGTTACAATTACATCTTTGAACCAAATCAATTTTAATCTGCACGCTAAGCAGGCAGACACATTCGTTAATTGATTTTTGGATCACCTTTTCGTCCTCTGCTGATGATAAGAGGTATTTATCTCCGTACATAATCATTGTGTGTGATGTAAAAGCCGACTTTCGTAAACAAATGAACAATAAACTGCACGATCTTTCAGTGCACAGTAAAATGATAAACATAATAAGTGAACCAACTCACTTCTCTACGCACATAGCGACCCTGCTTGATCCGATTATCGTATGAGCATGCTACGAAATAGCTGAATATGGTACACAACCTATTGAGGAAGATATAAGTGATCACAAATCCACATTTGTCTGCATAAGACTAGATTATTTGTAAAATGCATTCATTCAAGCAAAAAGTCTGTCTCTTTAAAAACAATTCAATAGATTAGTTGGTAATTACACATATAATGAGTCCTTAAATTAAAGTAAAGAGATAGGCTATCGGCTGGAACTGCTTTATAACGTTATAGTTATATTTTTCCAAAACAGATCTTTCCTCTCAATTTGATACAATTAGACCTGGGGACAAAATATGGTGTGACTCAGATTTAAGGCAGGCGATCAGATTATGAGACAGACTAAAGAAAAAGTATTACAAACTGAAACCCTCATCACAAAACAAGATTTTAAAAGCAAAGGAATAGAATAAAGAACTTGAAGGAAAAAAAGCAATAAACAATAAAATAAACAATAAAAGCAATCCAAACATGTTACTGGAGTATACTGAAATTTATTGCGACGAATGTATCTGATCTTCAACAATTCTTCCCCTTCATACAAACGGTACAGAGCTAGTTGATTAAAGTTTTAGAAAAAGGAAACTATATGATTATTTTTTTTTCGATATTCTCTATAGTGAATCACAAAAGTGTTGCTCTTCTTGTAAATAAAAACCCGACTCACATTGAATCAAATCCAGCTAAATGAGAACGATATTATAGACATAATTACAACACTACAAAATAACACAGCTTCTGGTCCAGATGATAAGAGCAGTTTCTTACTTAATAAAACGAAATTTTCAATTTCAATATTATTACTTTTTAATAAACCATTACATTTACGAAACAGCCAGATCAATGGAAAATGATCAAAGCTGTGTCAATATTCAAGAAAGATGACACATCTATTCCATTAATAACAGACCCATATTCCTTTGGAGTAACATTAGCAAAACTTCCAAAAGGTTGGTTTTAAAACATGAATAATTATCTGTGTGAAAATGATTTCTTTACAAATATTAATTTAGTTTTATACCTGGCTATTCAGCCAAGTTATCTGCTCATGGATATCTCAACATCCGCAATGCAATTCACCGAAGCGAACATTTGTGCATTATATTCTGTTAAATATCAAATGACTTTGATAAAGTGTGGCAGACGGGATTGAAACTAATTGAAAATATATGCAGTTAATGGAAATTTACTGTCATAGGTAAGACGATTACTTAGCTAACAGGACTCAGAGAGTAATCGTTTAAAATAAATTCTCAAAACATGGACAACTCACCGCAGGACTACCACAAGGATCAGTATTAGGTTCCTTTCTTTATATTATATGCATTAATGATATAGCTGAAAGTTTAAAGTCGCTTATTAGATTACTTACAGGTGATTCCTTGTTCTAATGTATATCGCCTGATTCACTTTCATTCACAATGTATTAGGTGAGGATTTTCAAAAATTATCTGATTGGGAAAATCTCTGGCTTGTCAATTTTAATCCATCCAAAACAGAGTGCGCTTTTTCATTAACTGCTTGGATACGTAAGAGACCTTGAATTTTTAGGTTAAAAGATTCATTTTGTTATGTCACATCGACATCTGGGCTAATCCGGTGGCTCTTGTAGAAACCATAGTGAATCTATATTTCATTCTGCATATATGTGAATTGGACGAATGAGGAAGTTTAAATAAGCATTATCAAAATATAACCTGAATAAACCTTGTTTAAGCTACATTTTTCCAATTCTGAAATATGCATCTGAAGTTTGGTCTTCCTGTACTAACACAGTTTCCGAGAAATTTGAATAATTACAGCTTAAACTAGCCAGAATAATTTCTGGTCTTTAAAACTTTGCTAGCAGAGAAGCACTTTATTTCGAAACTGATGGCCTAGTCTCACAGAAAGGCGAAAAAAAATTATCTGCAGTTTTTACAAAAACTCTATTAACTGGTTTTGGTTGCAACACTGAGACAAATCGATACATTCCGACAACGCTTAGGTTAGCCACTTTTATAAAATTGCAGTCGAATATTATAATGTCCATGAACGCTGCGCTCATGTATTTAGCACCTAAGAGCTGCTGAATGACTATGATGCAAGTTCGTTCTTCACTATCGATAAAACCCTTACCGCCGCCGATATTGACCCTGGAAACAATATTCTTCTCCAATACGACGATGTGATGCTTTACCAACAATACAACCCTGCGAGATTACATTCGAGATGTAACACAACGCGCAGACGTATTCTGTGTGACCCAACTATACTCAACGTGCCCAAAGTGATCAAATACACCTGCAACATGTTGATAATATTTCGGGGGTTACCCGTATGACACTGAAAATATTTATATTGAACATTGTGTGCCGTTGAGTATTCGTGAGACAGAGGCGCCTTCAGAATTATTTTTGGGGGGAGGCAAACATGTAGTGGTCAGTTATTAAGTTTTACAGATGTAGGCCAAAACATATTTAGAGGTGAAATCCGGAGGGATGGGGAGTACCTCCCCCTCTTAACCCTATGTGCGGGCGTCCATATCGTGGGATGAGTTTCGGAATATAGTCGTGGAAGTTACCCGGGCCCAAAACAGTTTGCTAACTATTGCCTTGACCAGTGGACCGCGCAAGTATCGCGTGGTTATGGACGACCTCGATAAATATGTCCGCTTGCAATGTTATAGCAGTGGGTGCTGACCGAAGCCGCAAAGCCACCAACCAGAACTTTTTCCGCGGTTACAGAGACATTTGCGAAAGTGGATTACGAACAAAGGTTTGTACTGCTAATCACACCTGCGTGCAAAAAAAAAAAAAAAAAAAAAAAAAAGATAACAAAAACAGACAAAGCTTGGTCACATTAGCAAGACAACCAAAGCACCAAGGACATCATGAAAGATACGAAAGAAACCACGAAGACTATTGAACGCTTGAAGAATCTCTAATAAAGACTTAGATGCAACCAGATGTGAGATGGCGTCGAAGAGGAAATTGTGTATCTTTCATAACATCAAACACTTTAATACAAGTCAGAGTTGCCCACACCACCTAGAATATTTATCGAAATGGGCTGCTAAAATATCTGCAAGGATGACAGAATTTGACGCTTCTTTAACACGCAACTGTAGAGATTACGTAAAGGAAAATTATAATCATAATTCCAAAAATGAAGCATTCAAATATTCACCTAGGTAGATATTTTGGGAGAAGTTTATTCGGAGCAAGGTACCTAGAGCAGAGTGAGAGAAACTGCAGGATAAAATATAAAAAAACCACTATAAATGTCAGCCTGATGGACCGCATTTAAAAGAATTCCTTGGTGAGGGTACGCAATATTTCCCCAAAGAAGGATCGATTGTTGAGTACTTGACCGCAAATACATTAACCTGTTGATCAGTTGGAAACACTTGTGGGATTAGTTTGTATCAACAAGAACCCGTCGAAAGTCATCAAACAAACCACGTCGATTTGTTAGTGGCCTCTCACCGACAACATCACGGACCCAGAAACGTTTGAAGCATTAATGAACGAACTCATTGAAGACATTGATGACGTATATAACACTGATGATGATTTCTAAGGAAACGCTTTATATGCTCCGCGAAATCAATGCCGCAATACATCGTGTTGTTGCAAAAACAAACCCGAACATCACCGAAATGATTAAAATCTCATCAATGAAACCAGAATTTCACGTGGTTTTTTTGGCAAATATTACCACGGGAAAACGTCGCACACTCGATATCGCATTAGCGTCATCGGTGGTTTAAGTGATTAGAGCGTCAACCTCGGATGAGGCAGATCGCAGGTTAGAACCACCTTTGCGTCATGCTAAAGACTTATAAAAATGGTACTAGCAGTTGCCTCGCATTTTATTTCAAAATTCTGCAGATTTAATTCTCATCTACAAGTTAATGGCCCTCGTTGAGCCACCAGTTTCTTTCAAGAACAAAGCCTTGTCAGAGACAATCACAGCGATACATGTATAATCTGGGATACCGGCAGCTCTGTTTTTGAAGTACATGTCCACCATTAACTGCTTAACCAGGTCCAAATGCTCGAGAGAATAGTAATAAATCGGATACAACGTAGTGAAGACTTTCTGAGCAATCTGCAAGCCAGTGTCAATGTTCTAGTCTATATATCAACAGTAGATGATACACACGTGCAACATGATTGTTTTCAAAGTTGAGTAAAATGTCGTCGGTAAGTTATTATTGGTGGCCATTTAACCCGAGCTAAAACCTACGTGGCGGCCAATTTTGAAAATATTGGACATTCCAATTGAGTGGCCAGATTGTCGCTGGATGCAAATGCCATAAACACATGAAGCACTTTGCTGACACCTTATTGGGTACTTATTTGCTACGAGAATTCTCCTACAACGGCGTTTTGCATCGAGTCTGTCATCATCTTGAAGAATGAAATCGTGGATGTTACACCAGACTATTAAAGACTACTATGTGTTTGATCCTTAAAATAACTCTACGAACGTTTCTGCTAAATCCAAACATGTTTGTGAGTGGACTCCTGCAGGAAAACTTCCTTCAGACATTAATCTGGCTTCGTCGTGCTGCAAACCAAAGTTAACATAAAGTCTGTCTTCGGTTACATTACTGGAGGCAATTTTGAATTTGGCATGAATAGTATGTTCAGTTGTGTTCTGGATGAATATTATAGTCAGATCAGCGGATCTCGCTTAATCGTCGCTGTAACGAGCGAGTCCTAATATCGTCATAGTGACGGTAACTTTGTCCAAACATGCCTCGATTTCCTTTCTGTCGATGAGATAACGTTTGCTGTTGAACAATGCCACTTTACCGTTGTTCACAATGAAACTTTGTTGTTGATGCTGCATGATGCACACCCTGACAGAAAGGCCAATATGTGGACATCTCTTTATTGAATTATTAAGTGCACTTGTGGATCTTACGCGCTCTTGCCGAATTTGCGTTGTCACTTAAAAGCTACACTTCAAAATAAATACAAAATGCCATTTGGCATTATGGATGTGCGAGCTCAACGACCCAACGCAGAGGCGCCGCTGTGAATTTAACCAGGTCTGCAATCAAAACCCATTTGGCCAACCACGTTATCGTCAGTGTCGAACCAAACAAGATTGTGATACTTCAGAATCGAACTGGAAAGCTGCAATTGTCCAACAGAGTGATTTTCATTTGAAATGCATTTAACCAAAAAGAAAATTGCATAGTTCTCCAAGAACGATATGGAATCAGTCAAACAGATTATATCGGATATGGAATCCTTTCTAATATTGCCAGGATGTAAACAAATCTGATGTCGATAAGAATGATCTACAGTCATTAATTGATCGTATTTATGTATCGATTTCTGTATTCGATGATGTGGAAGAAAACATCGCTGCGTAGAAAAATAGCTGAAACCAAAAACAATTGTAATACCATCAGGCCCTTAACACTTGCAGTGGTTTCATCAGTAGCAGAATGCTTTGCCATATAAGTCTTGGAGTATTTTAGAGAACTATAATCTGGCAAAGGAAGCAAATGGATAGCGAAAGACTTGATAAATGAAATATAGGAGGAACTGGAAGATGCTTCAGACAACTATTAGGATTCTTGTTTGGCCAGCCAAGCTCGAGGCATGTCGTTTTCATTTTGGGAAACCTCCGAACAGCTTGGGGTAACCATGATAATTAACCAAACTCCGAAACCCTCCGTGCAGGTATAAATATAAAACGAAACGTTGCACTCTATTATGCCCTACAATTAAAGTTTTTAGCATTCTCTCACCCCCTAGCAGAATATTGACCTGGATACGTGTATAGATTAGATGAACTCTTTGACTGGTGCATCACCTAACAAAATTTTTTTGGGAAATCGATAGGAAAGTCACAAGATACAGCAGCTTCAAAATTATTATATCACTTCTTTTACATGGAAATTATTGATACTGCTGCTTTAGTTTACGAATTTTAAATAACTTGCTTTGATCTTTAGCAGCCCACGAATTTTGCGATGCCATTATCTTCCTATATAAATATGCACAAAATTGTATGCTTTTAATCTTGTGTTGAATTCAGTTTTGCATGTATATGTGCAACTTGTAACTTTTTTACTTGATTATAAGTCTGGTTAAACTGGGAACAACATAGACCATGAGCTTCCGTCGCATAGTGCGCCGTCAGATCAGGATCTATGTTGTTTCTTATTTGCTTCTAAATTATCAAAGTGCATAGATCCAGATCTACCAACGCATTATAAAACAGCAGATCTGGGTCAAATCATTTTCCAACTGAATTTTCATATATTAGAGTAAATACGGTATTATTTCAATGTGTATGTATGTCTTTTTGCATATTTATATTGTGCTGTGTGCTTTTTTATAGCCTGTGCTGATTTAATAATCGTTACAACTTCTGCTCGCTTGTTTTTATGGATATTCCTTTTCAGTTGGTTACGAATTTCTCCAGAGCAGATTGCATCCCTCGTAAAGTAAATCTCGTGTCAGTATGCTATCACAACGTCATTTAACTGAATTTGTTTGAGTTCCATATGTTTTGAAATTGTATTAGAATACACTATACCGTGATAAAAAATTGTCGTTTACATATCGTACATGAATCTGGCAAAAGCTGTGGGAATACTTGATTTGATGAAATCATTTCGGAAATGAAATTAATTATCTTAATTAGAATCGATAAAATTTAATTTGATTACTGGCGACTATTGATGAAAGCAATTGTTCTGTTTTGTTGGAGCACGGTGTATGGATGATACATCAATCATTGTAGGCTTCAAAAGAATTTGGAAAGAAATTAATGTTTACCCCTATGCTTCATTTTATTTGTCATAGAGAAGAAAAAAAAAAACAGTATGACAATTCCCATTAAAAATGGCCTATTAACAGCGTTTAGTACGGACCACAAAATTCATAGCTCAATTTCAAGAGTCACAAATGCTCCAAGGCCATCAATTGTTAAGAGTCTTTTTGAGATAGCGAAAAATGTGTGCCAACCATTCAGATATACTAAACATTTTTTCAAATCAATCAGTTAGTTTTGGTGTTAAATATTTTATAATAACCTTCGATCTATCTAGAATTTTAAATTTCCCTGATCTCGATGTCGAGATTCATTTGCATGTTTCCCTCTCTGTCTACAAAATCTTGCATTTGTGTTGTGTTATGTATCTTTAATTTAATTATTTGTTTGTTAGTTTTAAAAATATTTTTAATTCCATTACATGCTTTTGTAATGTAACTTTGTTTACTGCATTTGACATTGTCCAGAAATTGAGTTCAGTTCTGTTTCACCGGACTGTTATTTTTTTTCATTGATAAGTAACTAAAATAGAAACATTGTATCTAGTTTCTGACCTTGATTCAGAACCAGTGGCAGTTTTAGTAAACAACTTCTTTTTATTTTTTTTAATTCTTTCTCAGAATCGTTAACTTAAGTCAAGGTCATATCTGGACGACGTGACAAATAGCATAACAAACTTCTAAATTTTCTAGAAGGTTGACCCTCATCCGGGAATCTGTTTTGCGTCTTAAACTTGCGTATAACTGTTGTCTTTATAGAGATTGTTCAGTCGGGCTTGAAACACTTCAGATGTCAAGTTAAATTTTGTTGTGACCAGTTTGAGTTGAATTTTTATTTTCTTCAAATTATTGAATTTCAAGTGATTCTTTTCCCTGGAAATACATAAGTACTCTTACAAAATTCTTCATTCACTGAAATTTATAAGGAATTCAAAACTGGAATAATATTTTCTGTGATTCAACAAGGAACTGTTGACACAACAGCACTTCGCAGGTTACAACAGACGTCATCACCTTCTATTTTGGATTTCATCGGGACTCAAATTCAGATTCGTTCAGGACGTTTTAATAATAGGACTTCTATCTTTTTTAATTCTTGGATTATTTTTGGATTTGATTCGTAAAATCGTAAGTTCTTCTTTCTCATGTTTCACTTGGTATTCTAGAGAAATAAATTATTTGTTAAATTTTACAAAGCTTGTTGTCTTCACTTTTTTATGTTACTTTTTGTGAGAGCCTAGACTCGTAACAGTTGTCAACTTCGTTGTTGCTGTCAACGAAAATAGAAAAAATGTTAAATGTCCTGGAGTATAGCCTTCCGAAAAGAATCAGGTGTGAGAAAATTATCTAATATTTAGATCCTCCGTTGCAACAAATATAAGCAAGTCTCAAATTCATTCAACAGGGACAGTTATGAAATCAGCTCGTCATAAGAAACCTGTCAAAAGATTATATTAAGTTAAGTAAGAAAATTATAATTGCTAAAAAATAATTTCATCACGAATTCATAAGTATGACAACTCATAAACTATATTTCATATTGTTCGATCCTGTCCCACTGCGTCACCAATGTTGGCATCATGTTATTTAATGTACGTGGGCGTAATGGGCGGAGCATCCAAATGTTCTTTAAAGTCTTTCTTGTTGGGAGCCGAGGTAGCTCAGTTGCTACAGCATTGGAATCGCAATCGAACGGTCGCGTGTTCGATAATAGCCCTGATACTTGAATTCGTGATCTGGTTGTCGACTTAGATGTTTTTATCCATCTTTCAACAAAGTACAAACCATGTCGTACTGCTTAACCTTTGTGCGACGCTCCGATGTGATGCTAGCTACACAATCACTGTAGTTTAGAAGAGATTCCAAAGCTAACCGCATTTTGAAAAAGCTCGGGTATATCACCAATGAGCGGAAAACCACAGTATGAAAACCACAGTATGCATACTAAAGTAGTCGCTGTTGAATAAATATATATGTGGCCATGCTATGGAACCGACCACTTGTTTTTTTTTTTTAATTATTAAAATATTTTATATTTTTGTTTGCGGTCGAGTGGATCGCATTTTTTAAATTAATTTTCAGGCCCTCAAATCGCTTAAAATAAATATTATTGCTCTGATTTATAAAAAAATAAGAACGTATTATATCCATTACATCAGTTGAAAAACAAATTATTTTGAAGAAAAATTAAATTATCCTGGTTCTAAAGGCAAAACTAAAAGCCCACCCCTTAAAATGGAATGAATGGTCATTATCTTTCTAAGTGGTGAAGTCGTGTGCACGTCACACACGATCACTACGGCGACTCGTCTGTGGTGATTTATTCTTATCCTAAACATTCCTAAGTTTCTTTTATCGAGCGTGAAGGCGCTAAAAGAGTTTCTTTTACTGAACGTATGCATTTCTATCCGTAAAGCATCATTATGCTTCTGACATGGTTTAGTTTTGCCTTGCATAATTTGTCGCCTGACCGAGTTTTCCGCTAAGTTCGGGCAATTTCGTCTTTTTGCGCTATTTGTCAGACATGGATGTTTGTAAAAACGCCACGACGTGCTTTGATTGAGCTACCTAGAGTACAGATATCTCATTCTCGCTGACGGAAGGAGGTTATTACCGCCCATCCGACATAGTGGCTCTTTATAGGGAATTCCTTCTCAATTTATTCCATCAAACCTAAATCGCACAGGGTACTCTTTAAGTAAAGACAAATCCTTTCTTGTCTAAAAACAGATTTTTGTCATATTTTTTGCTTTATTGCTGTGATAGTAATTTTATTTCTCATTTTATTGAAGTTTGAATACAGTGATGATTTTATCTATCTTAATTAATTTTACGTCCACCAGTGAGAGTCGGAGTTATTCAGATCGCATATGAAAGAGGCGGAGATGTTCCAAATGGTCGTCAACCTTGTACCCAGTCTCTGCAGGTAAAGAATTCCTTACGTTTCCTTGTGCGTATTACGTAATATCTTCACAGTTTGCGCTAAAGACATTGCAGAGAAAGGATTACAGAAAATGCAATATATAGAGGATCTCATATGAGTAATTGTTTCATAATGAAGCTGAATAACGTCCAGATTGTGAAGTTCTTGTCGAGATAAAGCTGAATATTATTCAATGAGCTTCATAAATTTAATATTAAATCATTATCCATTTGAGATTCTGGTTATCACATAGATTTATTAATGGAAATAGTGTAGAGAGAAAGAAGAATAAATAATTTCGTTCATTCTGGCTCAGACGTTGCATCTTTTATTTGTTGCTCGTAAAAAATAGTCCCGACACAGTTCTATAATTATTGAGATTTAAACGTAGATTTTGTTTACAATTATAAATCAAAGAGCAACTATCCTTCCGAATAAATAGTACATTTGACACAGACAACATCATTGTTCAACACAGATTGTCGGATGAAAATTCCGTGTAATGTCGTATAGTTTGACTCGGGTTAAGTTCAACGATCAACGTTCACACCTGAAGTGTGTCAGTTTTATCTAAGCATTATCGTCGGCATCCGTCCGTTTTCGAGAGACGATGGTGTAGCTTCCGGTTGGGTGTTCTATCTGCACCTTCGCGAGTGGCTGAAGAGTCCGACCCTAGAGTGACAGTCTCTGTTGCACTTGCTGCAGGTGAACGTTGATGCTTGTTGAGGCTGTTGTTGTTTCGCCTTTCTCCTGGTTCTCTTTGTAGTGAGGTTTGTGTTTATCCTTTCCTCGGCTTTCTGAACGCCCTGTCTGACAGCAAGGCGCCAGGCGGAGCGGTCGTCAGCACAGCTCTCCCAGTTGTTGACGTTGATGTTGGCCGTCTTCATGTCCTTCTTGCAGACATCTTTGTAACGCAGACGTGGCCGTCCAGTCAGTCGTGTGCCCTCTGCTAGCTCGCCGTATAGCAGGTCCTTGGGAATGCGGCCTGGATCCATTCTCTTGACGTGGCCAAGCCAGCGAAGGCGCCTCTCGCTGAGGATGGTGAACATGCTGTTCATGCTGGCGCGTTCCAGAACCTCAGTGTTGGGTACTTTGTCCTGCCACTGGATGCGCAGAATGCGCCGCAGGCATCTCAAGTGGAAGCTGTTGAGTTTCCTTTCATGGCTCGTGTAGGTGGTCCATGCCTCGCTGCTGTAGAGGAGTGTGCTGAGCACGCAGGCCTGGTAGACGCGCAGTTTGGTCTTCTCAGTGAGGTTGGGGTTGTTCCAGACCCTCTGGTTCAGTCTGGCCATAACTGCTGCTGCCTTGGCAATCCTGCCGTTCACCTCAGCATCAATGGAGAGCGAGCTGGAGATGGTGGACCCAAGGTATGTGTAGTTCTCAACAACTTCAAGGTTGTACCCATCGATGGTGATGGTTGGAGGGGAGTCTGCATCCTGCGCCATGATATTCGTCTTCTTCAAACTGATGGTCAGTCCGAACTCTTTGCAGGCGTGGGAGAGGCGACATACCAGCTGCTGAAGTCCATCTTCCGTATGTGATGTCAAGGCTGCATCGTCGGCGAAGAGCAATTCACGGATGAGAACCTCTGTGACTTTAGTCTTTGCACGGAGACGAGCGATGTTGAACAGCTTGCCGTTAGCCCTGGTGTGGATGTACACTCCCTCGCTGCAGTCCTTGAAGGCGTACTGGAGGAGCATGGAGAAGAAGATGGCAAAGAGGGTCGGCGCAAGGACACAGCCCTGCTTCACTCCACTGCTGACTGGGAAGGCCTCTGATGTTGCGCCGTTGAAGCACACTGTGCTTTGCATGTTCTGGTGAAACGATGTGATGACAGCGAGCAGTCGTGGGGGGCAGCCGATCTTCTCCAGGAGCCTGAAGAGTCCGCTCCGGCTGACCAGGTCAAACGCCTTTGTCAGGTCTATGAAGGCAATGTAGAGGGGCATCTGCTGATCATGACACTTCTCCTGCAGCTGGCGTAGTGAGAAGATCATGTCTACAGTTGACCGGCCGGCTCGGAAGCCACACTGGAATTCTGGGTAGATGCGGGAGGCTAGGGTTTGCAAGCGCACCAGTGCGACACGTGCGAAAGCCTTTCCGACGATACTGAGGAGGGAGATGCCCCGGTAGTTGTTGCAGTCGCTGCGGTCTCCTTTGTTCTTGTACAAAGTGAAGATGTTGTCGTCTCTCATGTCCTGGGGGATGTGTCCCTGTTCCCAGCAGAGGCAGAGGAGTTCGTGCAAGGGCTGCAGTAGTGCTGGTTTCCCGTTCTTGAGGACTTCAGGTGGGATGCCGTCGCTCCCAGGGGCCTTCCCACAAGCGAGGCAGTCGACGGCTTTTCTTAGCTCTTCCAGGGAGGGCGGAGTGTCTAGTTCCTCCATGACTGGCAGGTCTGGGATGGCGTTCAGGGCAGTGTCGGTGACGACGTTTTGGGTTGCATACAGCTCAAGATAGTGCTCAACCCAGCGCTGCAGCTGTTTCCCCTGGTCTGTGATGACTACGCCCGTCTTGGACTTGAGGGGGGCGGTCTTGAAGGATGGGGGACCTGTCGCCTTCTTGATACACTCGTACATGCCTCTTGCATCCCCAGTGTCGGCAGCTGTTTGTATGCTGGTGCAGAGGTTCAGTCAATAGGTGTTTGCGCAGTGGCGGGCGGTCTGCCGGGCATTGTTCCTGGCAATCCTGAGGGCTTGCAGTGTACCAGGGCTAGGCGCAGCCTTGTAAGCCAGAAGGGCTTTCCTCTTCGCCTCAATCACGGGCTCCATCGCCTCCCAGCTGGCCTCATACCAGTCGGTATTTTTGCGCTCCTTCTTCCCATAGGCAGTAATGGCTGAATTGTACACAGCGTCTCGGAGGTGGGACCACTTGGAATCGATGGTGTCATCAGGTGTCTCTTTGGTGTCACCAAATGAGAGCCTCCTCAGCTTGCTGATGAACTGCTGCGTCTTCTCTGGTTTGCTTGCACAGCATGTGTTTATGCGTGAGCGACCCTTCTTCTTGGCATGGTGCTGCTTCCTGGGTATTATTCGCACCTTGCTGGCCACGAGGGAGTGGTCCGTGTCACAGTCGGCGCTGTGGTAGCTGCGGGTGAGGAGGACACTGGCCAGTTCCGCACGCCTTGTGATGACGAGGTCTAGCTGGTGCCAGTGGCGGGAACGTGGGTGCCTCCATGACACCTGGTGGATTTCCTTGCATTTGAAGTAGGTGTTGGTCACGCATAGGCTGTGGGAACAGCACATCTCGAGCAGTCGCTGACCGTTCTCATTGATCTTGCCCCTTCCATGAGAGCCGAGACAGGTGGGCCAGGCCTCGTGGTCAGCTCCCACTCTAGCATTGAAGTCTCCTAGTAGGTAGAGGCCTTCATTGTTGGGGATACTGGATATTGCTTGATCCAGAGCCTCGTAGAACTGTTCTTTCTCCTCTAGGGTGGAGCAGAGGGTTGGGGAGTACACGCTGAAGATGTTGACTGGGCCTGAGGATGTTGACAGCCGGAGGGCAAGGATCCTCTCAGTGCCTGATGATGGAGGCTCAATGAAGGCGACGAGCGTGTTCTTTACAGCGAAGCCGACACCATGCTGCCTAGGTTCATCGGAGGACTTTCCTTGCCAAAAGAAGGTGTAGTTGGTTTCCCTGATGGTGCCGCTGTCAGCCAGTCTGGTCTCCTGAAGGCAGGCAATGTCGACGTTCAGTCGGGAGAGTTCCCTGTCAATTACGGCAGTCTTACGTGCGTCGTCAATCTGCTGCAGGTCATCGGTAAGTCCAGGACACATGGTCCTGACGTTCCAGCTTGCAAAACGAAGAGCTGGAGTCTTCTTTTCTCTTCTTTGAGTCTTGCCTGGTGCGGAGTTTGTAGCCTGCTTGTCGAGATAGTTCCCTAAGCTCCATGCACCCAGTGAAGCAGGCAGGCCATGGCGGGACAGCACCTTACTGTCTGGGGGCTGCCCAGCTTGAGGCGGGCGGTAGCTGTCCAATGAGACATGGCGGTCTCTCCCACCGTCGGAAGCAACCCCTGACGCCAAGCTCTACACCAATCGAGCTATTGCTTATAACCGGTAAACTGCTGCTTCCCGTGTTGTGCCGGCGCCTTACGACGACGCTGGAGTGTCCTCTCCAGTGGAGCTACAAAGCCTGGGCAGGGTAGTATGGAGAATCAGCTGTTGCCCATGCAGCAGATCCCCCCTCTCTACGCAGCTGGTGTTCCCAAGGGAACGACAAATGCCGATACAACTTGGCACCAACAGCATCGCAGGAGTTGCCGGAATGACATTGGAGTCAATGTCAGACCGCCTTAGGGACTCCGTCTCCGGATTCTCTGTTGGGGTTTACTCCCTTAGCCTTTCCCGTGAGTGGGTATAGCCGCAAGGCAGCGGAGGTTTGGGATCAGAGTTTTCTTTCTCCTAGATGAGCAACCATCCAAGGTTTACGAGCCCCATCTACCCGAAGCGACTGGTTTTAAGGCGCCAGTGACCGCCTTCACCCCTTCTCCTGTTAGTGGAAACATGGTCCGCCGGACTTAGAAGCTAAGCCACTCGCGAAGGCCAGGAGCTGGATTTTAGTTGACCGAGGTGATCAGAGACGCAAGCCGTATGGGGCATTTCTGGAGGAGTGGGGCGCTTGTCTCCCATTCCCACCCCGGCAATGTCAACCTTGGACCACATCTAAGCATTACAGTTCTGGATAATCATGTGAAAATTACTGGAGCAGAAAGTCAAGATTTACTGTAATGTATTTGTGACCGGATATCTGCATTATTTAATTTGGAATAGTAGGCATAAACAAATTTTAGAGAGTCGGAAACGCATCACATAATAAGAAATATTAGTTGTGTGAGCTACGTTACCGAGTAAAAATGCTGTGGTTGGATAAAATTTCTTTCCATTGAGAGACCGGTTAATGTCCACATTCTTCTGTGAACAGCGGCGAGTTTATTTACTCATATAAGTTATATTTAAACCACGCTTGAGTAAAAGGTGGATTGCTTGCATCAAACCCCAAGTTTTATTTGTTGTTTTTCTTGTTTGGGGGTTTTACGCCATTTTTACGAGCAGGATATGTTACACATAGCATAACGATCCCTGTGGGGTAAATTGGCCATATTCGGAAAGAGGTGACCATTTTTGTTCCATTTCCCTTTGGGCAGTCGATTCGAAAAATTGCCGCCAAAATGTTGATAGTAATCAACCCCTACAACCTACGTCATCGGAAGTTATGCATTCTGTGAATTTTAACGATGGATTTTCGCTTCGACTGAAAGTACATTTCGCTTTAAATTCTGTATTAATCAAACCTTTCAGGTAAATGATGGTGCGCACCAATATACCAAAGTCAACAGATTATCGGCTAAACAGATTATCTTCTTTGCTTGGGTATCGTATGGACATGTAATTTCTTCAAATACCCTTACCTGTCATCATTTGAGGTGTTTGAAGTTATCAGCAGCGCTTGAGACGAATATTTAACAGCGATTATACTCTGAACCTGTTGACCTTATTGCACTATATATTTTTCTGTGAAAACCCTTCATTATACGCATACATTAAGTAAACGTACCAAGAATCGACGGTTCAGTCAAATACAGAGGCCCAAATATTCCGCAATGCATCACTTCCCGTTATGTAGGTTGTTGCCCTTGGTAATAGTAAGTTCCAGAAGGCGGGGTATGGAAAAATTCCCACGATCACAGACAGTCAGTAAAGACAATATTGCACAAAAATTGCATAGTTTTATTTGGAATAATCAGTATCATATAAAGTGATCTGTTAAAATTTTGTCAAATAAAAAATATTAAACTGCACACACTATATAATATGCACTATATAATATGTGATAAACATTGAATGTGATGCAGTTATCAAAGCATAAAGATTTCTCCAAGAGTCATTTTGTCATCATGCATACAGCGTTGAAGTAGTGATAATAACCTTCCAAAGGGCGGTACTGGCAGGAGAATGACACAAACTTCGTACTGGGTCTTCCCAGTGTCGTTATACAGACTCTAAAGTAGCCGTTGCAGGAATCACCTCACAAACTGACCTGTCGGGTAACAGATTATATCAAGAAAGTAGCCAGTTATTCTGGCTTGCCAGCTTTAGACAAGGTACCATCGAAACAGTCAATATGCACCATATGTAAATGCTTATAAGTCGAATCCAAATGCAAACAAAATAAATACTGATGTGCTGACGCATAATGCACCTGCATATCAGGGTCAATGCTGTTTGTCGTACTGATTATGCATAACAAACTGCATAGACCCAGATATACAAGCGCAAATTATAAAAAATAGACTTTGAAAAGCATGATTTACGAAGTTAATTCATTTTCAAATGGAAACAATATCAATGGATTCGTACGCTTTGTTAGATCTATTACAATCTGAACACTGAAATTATTTCTTAATTAAGGGTCAGTGATTCAATAATTACCTGATAATTTAATTTAAAGAAATGCTGAGCTAAATTTTTGAATAACAAACACAAGTCCTAATAGGCAGTCAACTTACAAATCTTTCATTCCTTGTGAAATAATTTCTTTCTTAAATTTACTGATGATTGGAAAAATGTTAGTACTCTCTATGAGATTGTTTAGTACCTCGTTACGTAAAGAAAATTAATCGGAATCATTTTATTGTGTTTATTTTAAATGTCAACACGGATAACGTCTTCAAGAGCTTGACAATTAAGCTACGAGATGAAGGACATTGTCTCACATTTATTGGAAATAAACATAGATTTTTAATTCAATATATTTTACCTTCACAATGGAAATTCGGTAATAAAAGAACTGTGGTCATTGTATGAATAATTCTACCTACGGAAATATATAACTTCCAATATATCCTGAAATAGCCTACTCCGGACGAATTTAGTTCGAACTTAGCACGAATGTGGTTGAGAAATGAGAATGGTGATGTTGATGTGGCTACATGCTTAATACTTTGGTATTTATGTTTATATTGCTGTCATGTGGTTGCAAATTGTTAATCTTGTATGAAAATATCCTTATAATAAGAATGCAATGGCCTGTTGACATTTTGAGTTCCGATACCTCTTATTTACACACGCGCTCTCTAGTGTACGTGTATATCCGTGCATAATTGATAAAAACACACAATACAAATTAGATAGTGATTTATTTATAATATTTTGCCTCAATTTAAGACAGTGACGATTTCGCTTAGAATAAAATACCCACATAGTCTGCCTTTACTTTGAGAGATATTGGTAAAAGTCGATAACCCTAGCGAAATCAAGCAGGGAGAGTCGAAAAGGTAAGTGGTATTTCACTTTATTGAACGAAGAAATCGTTGGTGAGTTTTAGCTTTTTTCTGAATTGTTGATTGTGACAAGAAAAATATACTGTACTTAGTCTGGTTTCGTAAGGAAGCTTATTAAGATTACCGAGCAAAATAATCAGAAGAAATAATAATATCGATAATGAGTTCGAAGCCGATTCTTCGCGAAATCAACGTTGCGATGCAGCGTGTCCTTTCAAACTCAACACCGAGTGTCACCTCGAAAGAGATCGCACTAGCGTCATTGAATGTTTATCGCAGCTGGCCTATATTCGATCGTGACCGTTTGGTGCCTTCTCCGTAAATAACTCGCTTCTGTTTTCGGAAAAGAGCGGTCGAGAAGATATCCTTAATGTTGGTTGTCTGTCCATAGGCGCGTACAAGCTGGAATCAATTAATGAAGAGATCTGACGGAGGATTGCCTTGGTGACGCCATCAGCGATACTTACGAAGACCCAATCTCGACATCACAAGCTTCGCAAGGTTATATATTATTTGGGTTTGACCCTACTAAGGCTTCGGGAGATCTGATATCAAGTACTGCTACGCTGGTGTGTATCTTCCATGCAGCAATCTTCGGCTGACAAACCTTCGTTTCACTCATTTGGACCTAAACGAGCATACGTTGGGGGGGGGGGGATGACCGTGACAATACAACTATACATTAAAGATCCACCTGGTATTTAATAAAATTACAATCGTACGCAGACATTAAAACCTGTGTATTTTGTCAACGCGAATAGAAAACGTTTACATGAAATATTACAGAAATGACCTTGTGATGTTATCCGCGGATTGTTGACAGGCCCACCAAAAAGTGCTCACTGCTCTGGCCTAGCCCGCTGTACCTATTGCAAAGTAATTTGGCAATGCGAGTCGTTGAAAGCATCTAAAACGTTGCTGCGGATAGTTCAGAAATCTAAATTTGCGTGTGGTTCATTCAGTTCGAGATCGACTATAACAATAAGTGATTCGAGTACCACCAAAGACAGTTAGGTTTCTATTGACAGCAACAATGCAATTCCTGTTTGTAAGATCATCAATGAACCAGCTCAACAATGTCTCTCAGATTCAGTGGTTGCAATTGGAAGCGGATTCCGGCTGTCTCGCAAACTGTAATAGACGTAACCATAATAATATAGAAACAATAGCTCAGTTCAAAGCGTTCCTGACTACATACTCGACATGCTTGCGCCTACCTGTGTTGCGATATCAAAGTAAGCAAACTTACCAATATTGCTAGTACGAAGCTTGTGATCCAGACGAACATGGGCCAGTAGATTTTCACAATCATGACACATCTCGGACAGTTCTTGAGAACAATACTCAGACTCGCCTGTTACAGTGACGATTACGCAAGGTTTGCAGACGTTTATCAGAGGCACAAGCGAACACCCTAATCTTGTATAGGATACCATTGGAAACGGCATAAGGTTATTATCTGGACCAAAGATAGTCAAATTAATCAGAAAAAGTAAAGGCAATGACGCAACTTGGCGTGATAATACCGTCACTCTCCTTGCAGATTTAGCTGTAATATCCATATTTAGACTTTGGATGCCACCACCGAGTCTGTCAGTGGGCATAGATGCAAGTTTATCACCATTTGTGATGTCTGGCGGAATATCTATCATTTCATTTCTCGAGATGACCACAGATTCTAAGCAAACTGATGTCCGGGAAGAATTATAATGGTAAATAAGAATTGAAGAAGGTATTAGCACACCACGACGTGTGTTGTTAACGTCTCAAATGGTAGACAATCTGAACAGGCAACTGGAGAGACCAGTAATATTTTCATCACTGGCAGTGACTGAGATCTCGCTAAGGTTAAACGGACACCTAGAAATCATCAAAAACAGTTTATTCGACTTTGGTAACTATCTGTTTGAAATATATAGACCAGGATGAAATTGGTACAAATAATCCAACATGCTTTCTTAACTGGGAAAAGAAAAACTACACTGATAAAATAGTGAAAGTATTTAATTTGAATTATGGAGAGAGGTTGACAGATAAAATTGATATAGTGACCCAACAAGCCAACAAAAATATTTCTTTCAAAAACTTTATTAAATAAAACAAAACTAATAGTAATCAACAAATTAATGAACACGTCCTCATGTATGATAAAATAAACTCACAGCTGCTGAGAAAGGATGAACTAGCCTTTTCAGAGTGTGGTTTAGCTTTACCAACATCAAAAATGAAACCAGGCCTGGATCTGATGGGTTCACAATCAAGTTTTATAAGTTCTTTAGGAAAGATTTGGATGGACTTCTATAGATTTCTGAATTTTGGATACGAAAACAAAACTCTTTGTGAATTTCAGTCCCAGTGAATTATCAACTGCATTCAAAAATACGAAAAGATTGAAGATTTATCAGCATTTTTTAAAAGATCAGTTTCATTGCTCAGTATGCACTATAAAGTAGCATCAGATTACTGGAAAGGAGATTTAAGTTTAGATGATTTTATGAACTACCTCGACGAAACAGATTAGTCTGTCCTTATCGTATTAATAGATTTTGAAAGCGCATTTATCTCTAACGAATGGGACATTTTGGAAAATACTCGGATATTTTAGTTTTGATCATTCTATTTGTTAATAGTTCAGAATCCACATACAGTGTCCATAATAACGGTCATCTGTCTCATTGCTTTCATTTAAAGATAGGTTGCCGTTAAAGAGACCCGTTTGCATTAGCACCATACCCATATATTATAGGAAACGAACTTCTCTCTTTTGGTCCCAGAAATAACAGAAATATTACCGATCTCTTTCATAATGATACAGAGCTTACACAGGGCCATACGCGGATGATGACTTTTTACTATGGCAAGGCACTCCACAGTCGTCTAGGTCTAATATCCAAACATTAAACGATTTTGCAACAGTCCTTGGTTTACATTGTAATAGTTTAAAATAAAAAGCCATTTGGATGGGAAGGAACAAATTTTTAGACGACAAAAAATATGCCCAGACATTGCAATCAGTTGGTCCTTTCGACTTTTAGGAGTACAATTCTCTTTAAACCGAGACTATATGCAAGAGGTTAAATTATGCGAAGAAAGAAAAACAAGTTAAAAGAACTGATGGTGTGTTAGATGAGGAAATGAGGAGACATCTGTCCCTTATCGGGAAAAAAGTTTTGCTCATTGATTGTTCCAATATTTATTCATATATTATCGTAATTGCCCAATTCTCTATTACAGATATAGAAAATTAATTGAAACAAATATTTTAAAACTTATTTGGAGCGGTACAAACAAAAGATTTTAAAAAGATATACATATATGCCCAGCTACATACGTGGTCTAGGCATGGTTCATGTTCGCTCTTTAATTCAACAGATGAAGACCGATTGGATTAAACGCCTGATTGCAAATGAAGAAAGACTGGCAGAATATTTGTACGAAATAAATTCTAGACATGTTTGGAGGCATTCAGATATTAAAATTAGGGAAGACAAAATTAACAGAGATTAGTATATAATTGTAATACAATTTTAGCAAGATTGTTGTCTGTGCCTTAGCAATGTGGAAGCAAGAGCCCTAGTCAGTGTAGGACTACTTACCTCAGGATATTCCCAATTGTGTTGATATTAATAGTTTTCATTTATATATCAAATGGCGATAAAACGAGATAACGTGTCAAAAATCGTCTTCATTATCATGGATCATTATACGTCATAAGGCTTGTACTAATAATTTCACTGAATATTTCTCAATTATTTCGTAAAACATCAGGTCACTGGAAAATGCAAACCAATAATTATATTAACAAGGGAATCACTCTTAGAAAAGTAAATTTAGTAAATGTTTACTCTTAAAAAATAAGAATTTAAAATCTCTATATTAAGATTATTGTACAGAGGAGAACAAATATACCTTACGGAAAACATAAGGCATTGTCAGGACAATTAAGGTTCCAGATAAGTGATCAAAACTGGAAAAAATCTCTCATTTTAACAAAGAAGCGCACTAACGTTAAAAATTAACTGCCTTCCAGTTAAATTCATACAAAGAATTATGATAACTTTTTAAACCAATAAATTTTATTGATGATGATACTTGCACCTTTTCTAAACAAGACGTTGAAATAGTTCACACCTATGTTATGGCTGTCCCATAACTAAAACTCCTTTATTGCATGGATGAAGCATTATATACCAAATACTATGAAATGTTTTATTTGGAAATGAAACGTTAGCCGATCTACTTAATTTATTCATTCTGATCGCAAAATATCTCATTTATATGTCTTATTGTCCTTCAAAAAGAGCAAATTTTTGCAAGTTACAAACGAACAGTTTTATACTTCAAGAAGCTGAAAAATATTTAGCAAAGCTGTATAAGAAAAGGTACACCTTTGAGAAAAAGTGAACCCTCTTTTTGAACTTGAGCATCTGTAGAATAGAATACCTGAACAGCGTATCTGCTACTGATTTCTGTATTTTCACGTAACATTTTCCTGTCTGAGTAACACCATATTCTTGCTGATGAGCGTTAGCACACACGTATAGTTTTCTTTGTGTTTGACAGTATGTGTGTGTTTATGTACGAGAGAGAGAGAGAGAGAGAGAGAGAGAGAGAGAGAGAGAATATGTCTCTATATCTATATATAAAATTTATGAATAATTAGAGATAAACAGTTTTATTAATATTTTTATTATGTATAATGCACATTTACACAAAAAATAATAATAATATATTATACCTTGAGATATTATTGACAAATGTTCAATATTTATTCAGAACTCATATTATATAATACAAAATTATGGTGTGCATAATACTTAATATAATAAAATAAATAAGTATTTTATAAATAATTAATCATAATATATTGAGAATTAATTTTAAAATGCCATTTCATTTTTAAAGAAGAAGTAAACTTATTTTTATGATATTAGTTTATCCTTTCACTAGTTAAGTTATTCTGTAAATTAGAATGATATAAAAATATTTTTAACTTATTGTAAACAGGGGATATAATTCAAAAAAGTTTGATTAATGAATGTCGTATAGAGTTTTGGAATTAAGACCTTTTGGAGAGAGAGAGAGAGACAGAGAGAGAGAGAGAGAGAGAGAGAGAGAGAGACTGAGAGACTGTGTCAGAACTTGTCAACAATTATGTATAACACCCGAAACACTGTGTGGGGTACTGTTCAAGACAATCTGTAAAATCTTGATTTTTGAAATGTTGAAATGTCAATATAAAAATCATCATAAAAATGCTGGACCTAGACCATAATGTTGGCACAGACATACAATTTCCCCAGCACAATGTTCGTACGTTGTAATCGATTTATTGTTTTTAGCCTTAGACATCTAGATCTGTTTAAGCAGTCCGCTCAAATAACGTGTAGGAGGAGCCGCCGTGAATTCCAGATTGTAAAAGTATTGCTCTAATCATCTCCGACACGAATCTGTTGTTGCAGGGCTTAAGTGGTCGAATGAGTTTATTGATGTGCCTATAGAAAACTTGTGGAATCATAACATAGTAATTAAGCCTGTATTCAAATAATAATGCCTTATCAGCTTGTGAAAATGAAGAGGGCAATACGAAACGATTATAGAGTCCCATTGGGGCTTTCTCCAACAAAATGAAACAGAAAATTGTCTCCGTGAGGCAAACTAAAACACAACCTAATCAGCTTAATGCGACTAAACAAAAGAAGACCTCGGTGATCTTAAAATTTTCATAGTCAGAGGTGGCACACATGCAAAAATACTGGTGTATTATTTCTATTCCTCACGGCCATTCCAGGGCCGTCAGATCCGCTTACAGGATGCGTCTGAAAAAGGCGGTTGGGGGACGTAAAGAAAAACGTTTCGACTCTAAAGGCGTGGAAGGAAAAGACTCTCGAGCGGAAATGGTCTTAGGTTGCGGCCTTGCCGTTAACTAATTTTTATTTACTCACTATGGCAAAGTCAGTCAAGCATTCCGAAGTGTCTTTATGTGGGACGAACTCGGAGCCATGATCCCACGCACAAAGGAAACTGGCATTTTTAATCTGGTTTCAAGAACAGGAACCAGAACTCACTGGGTCGTATACCCGGTAGCGCATCGACATCTTGTCTATTTTGACTTGTATGGGCTTGCACCACCACGTGTATTTGTCGATTTACTGAAACCGGTGCGGTAAATGACAACCATATCCCTTTATTCAATACTGCCGTTGCTAACTCTGCCCCATATTCAGACAGTTTGTTGTTAAAGCACTGAATCCACTCTAGCGTTCACCAACCCCGCAAATGCTTATTGAATTTACCTTGTTGCCGAGAAAGAACGATGAATAGGATACTAAATGTCTCATAACATTTACGGACGCTCAAAGACCTGATGCGGCCCTTATGTGAATTTGACCAGGATTGCTGCCAAAGCGGATTTGACTGAGTTTACTAGCTGTGTTGTTGCTGATATCGACACAAGGAAACTGGTACTTTTTGACGATTAAACTGTTTGACTTGGACAATGAATATGTTATTTTGAAACTGCGAGGCGCTGTTGCAACATACCTGGACGAAATCAACGAAATAGGGGAAATCAGAGACTCGTGTGTACCGGTTGCATTTATCAAAGACTATGTTGATACTGCCAAAACGGAGATAAAGCAATATGTGGCTCTCCGGATCGCATATTAACCAAAGAAGCAGGGGGAAAAAAAACTGACGTTTTAGCCTTAGTAAAGGATCGACTTCTTTTCCTTGCTATTGAACATGGCTTTTAGACCTAAACGTCACATCTTAGAAATGCGCGAGTCCAGATCATCCTTGTTTATTATAACTGCAAATAATGATGATGGAGTCAAAGGCGATGCTGATAAATGATCAGTGATATCTTGGAAAGATAGTATATATCACATATTGATAATATTGGTATGTGTTATATCATGTATTGATAATATTGATATGTGTTATCTACGAATTTGTCACATATACATTATCGGCATCATTAGTAACCAGAGATGAAATTCTGTTTGAAGAACTCAACATTTATGCGGACGGGTACTTAACCATTTTCGGTGTTTGTTTTTAAGAATAGATATATCATTTCGTATAAGTGATCGATTCCGAATGTGAGGACGATGTTGCGGAATTTGGTGACGGGCTGATGGATCAGCTGACAGCGGATGCTAGCATTGATAGCAAATTTGTTCCACTTATCAACTTATATTTGCTCATGTTACTGTTACTAAGGATTCGTAAACATTCAAATATAATCTGAGTGGTGGCAAGATAGAAATTGACCGTTGGGACCACTATGTACCACTTTCAATGCGAGACCAGCTTGAAGTAATAATGTTAGCACGTGAAAATCCGGGATCAAAAGATTTTCTGCCAACGGGCCTAAAATCAGCTAGACACCGTACTGCGATGAAGTGAAATTAACATCCGAATACACCACGGTTACATTTCCCAGCGATTATGCGTTGAACCAACATTGACTGAACAACAGCATCCGAGACGAAATCACCAAGAGAACCGCGCTACTAGTGAAGAACAAACGCACGTGTGTGGTTTTCGATGCTCTATGCGGCAATTACGTGCAACCGCCCTTGTTCTATATGTGGTGAGAATTGCAACCATATTAACTGCTATGGGCACACCAATCGGACTTTTTCTTGTAGCGATATTAGTAGTAGCATAACACAAAATTAAATATGGAAACACAAGTTTGAATAACATATATAAGAGCAGATATATGATCTAAACCTTCAAAAAAAAAAAAAAAAAAAAAAATAGTTATATGAGCTGCATCACCACGGCGGTGATATATTTGATATAGCTCGTTGTGACATGTATAATAAGGTCATTCTCCACAACCTTTTTGCTCAGTTTAGGGTCTTCCATCAACAGTCGTAGGTTACTGAGATGGTTCACCACGTACAGATGCATTCCATAACTGAGTGTCCTGAAGTGGAACCTCTCGGTTTTTCACCGTCTCACAATATTTATACACAGGTTTTCGATTAAATGAATTAGTGCACTGAAATATATCTTGATTACTGAATTGATTGGCGTGTAATTATTGTCGTTCTGAGAAATACTGGAGGAAGAACGGAACTGTCTCCAAAAAGTGATGGCGGCGAGTCAAGTTTGGTTATGAATAATCTAATTTTCCGTCCGTGAGATAGGGGCTTTGGAGATTGTTGAATGAGTGTAATATCTTTTAATTTTAACTGCTGCGCATCTTGGAGTCACATTGAACTTTTAAAAAAACAAGCAATTTGTAATTTGAGAAAATCATAAAAGGTTCCTTAATTAATACAAAGATATGCAGAGTGTAATGATACAGGAATGAAGTGTCCTTTTACTGGTGTCACCCGATGTATGTAAAGACCGAAAAACAAAATAGAAGCTGACAGTTTTATATTGAGTTTATATAGCAGTGAATCATTGTCACGGACAGGTAAATGACTGTAGCTATAGATAAAGATATATTTGATCCCGTTTTCTCACTTTTACGACAAATGCCCTTGTCACTTTTCTTTCATGCCCCCTGTCTATCTCTACAGGCCAATTAAATACTTCTATCATGCAATAACGTTATGGCAATAAGTCTTCCTTTTTGATAAAATACTTTATATTTATGTTATATTTCCTAATTACACTAAACAAGACTTAGTCGTAGCTAATCTTAAATAGTAGGTAAATAGTTGCATAAGCATGCCGTTAATATTGCAGTAATTAATCACTGAATTAATTGATTAACACTTTTATTTACAATCAAGACTTTATCCGACTAATTTAGGGATACGACAGAAATAAAATAAGAATTGACAAATCATGGAATCACTGACGCGGTGTAACTTTATTATAAAATCCAACTCGTGTAAATTTACGAAGCTAATTCAGAAAACTTTGTATTCAGCTACAACAAACAAACAAAAAATAAAGAGCAAAAAACAATTAACATGTAATGCACTAAAACAAAATAATAAATTTTGAATATTTTTCATTAAAAACATAAGCCACTTTGTACTGAATTCAATAGTTTAAAGAAATGATATAAATATTTTCATGAGATTAACATGAAAGTAACAATGTCAGTATCAAGAGATATAGCCTATTTCTTTACCAAATTAGTATGGAAATAAAGTGTACACAAAATTTCTTTGAAGAGTCAAGAATAGGAGTTGCCAAATTTGAAATAAATCTGAAATCATTCACATTTTGGAGAGGATTTAAGAAATGTTAACAATTATTGCAAAAGGTGTCTGTTGTTGATGGTTGTATGTTGGTTTGTTGATAACACCGAAATACAATATATAAGCATAAAATATTCTACGATAACTTTATTTCATTTAAATAACCAATGTAGGAGACTGTATATTGTCACTAAAGGTGTACTTTGCAGATCCAGACAAAGAGCAATATTGAAGTCATCGTTAAAACAGTGACGATGATAAAAATACAGATACTCGCACAAAAATCAATGAAATGTGGAAACAAATTAAACGGAAATAAAGGAATTAAATTAGTAAAACTCAAAGAACAATTCTTTCAGTTTTTATATTTTTCTTTACTAGATTCTTGTAGTAATTTCTGCCAAAAGTCTTTCTTTCAAATGTCCAACTATCTGCGGTCTTTATTCTCAAATATTTCAAAACTTTATTGTAATTCTATTTTTCTTTGTCTTGATCTATGTATGTGCTGATGGGTTTTTTCCTAGCTCTTGAATCTGTTTTACGAATTTCGATATGAGACATGTCCTATTTTAGAATTTACAAATTGTACAGCATTTACTTAACACTTGTAATTGCTGGCAGAAGCAAAATATCCAGGTTGAGTTTAACTTGATGGACACCTTGAAAAATGTTCACAAGAATTTTAAAATGACAAAGAAAGAACTATAGGACTCTGGATCATCGCACACAACACCTTGGATGTACGACAAACAAATTAAAAGGAAATGTTATAAGTTGAGCAGCGATATCCATTGTATGACAGATGGCGATATAGCTTTTCAGGTATCTTCTTCATTTGGTCTCAACGTATAATAATAATATTTCCGTTACTAATAAATCACATTCATCAATTCGTAATTTCGTTAACTAAAAAATTTTGATTTATATTTATCATCTAGTATTGCTATAAAATGTGTGTTTCTTCTTTTCTTTCCATTTATATCTTACCGACTATAAATATTAACTATAATGAAATTTTAATTTTCTATCTAAACTATTTTGGGTATGAGAAAATTGTGTTAATGGCAAATATAATAAAATAAATGCATCGCTGTTCTCAACACTTAATCAGGTTATACAATGATTAAATTTGTTAGAGTCTATAATATAATGCGCAATTCTACAACCGTCATTGGATGTGCATGTAAGATTGACGTCAAAATTACCATTTGCCATTTAAAATATCAATTTCTAATAGAAGACTGATATCTAAAAGAGATAGCCCAAAATTTTTGTATCTCGGTTTTATCAATTGCTTTTTAGATCGATATTATCGCCACAATAATCTGTGTGCTGAATCTACTGGTCTGCCAACAGTCCTGACGTATCAAAATGGTGTTGTCCAGACCGCCTTTGAATAATTCACAGTTGTCTCAGAATAAAGTTTAAGTCCAATGAGCACTTTATACTTTGAATTCATAATCTAAACGAAGGTTTCCTCTCAAATAATATCTAAACACAACATTAAATACCTTTGCAAACTGATGTTACAATAAGAACGAAGAAGATAAGAATGAAATAATAGTCCAGCTCCACGCACTTATCTACAAGAATAAGGGGTGAAAACGCATTTTGCTCTTACTAACTACGTCATATTATGCAAATATCCCACATCGTAAAAGAACTCATTTGACCTAACCCACCCAATGGGAAATAACTTAATTATTCTAAGACCCTACCAGCCAATGAGAAATTACCCCAAACCTGCTGCAGATTTTATTGTTGATATTATTATTAATGATTGTAAACACCTACGTAAACACCTATTTATAGATCCCAGGCAATCTATACTCCTATTATCCTGAACAGAATTTCAAACGCGTGAACGAAAATAAGTTATCTAATATCCTGATGATAGATAATCATTAAGATGTACAGTCATAAACAAACATTACACATAATATAGATGCAATCATGTATCGAGAGTTACAAAAATATAGATATACATAACAATACATACACAAATAATACCAGAAAATCCTAAACGCAAAATGTGTCAACGTTCTTTGTTTAATTTATTCCAATTTGCCAGACACCCCTAACTAAACAACTGGCAAAGTTTTATCTTATGAAATACAATAATGTAATAATTTTGATTCGCCATAACAAAAACTTTTGACATGCCTTCTTTCAAGCCATTACATTGAAATGTTCCTCTATATGATTTATGTTATACCAGAAAAACAAAAACAAGAAATACTTGCAGAAGATAATACTCAGATACGTCTGACTCAATTTTTAACTCAATATTTTGTTGTATAATTTACAATTGAAACCTATCATAAATGTGAACACCCATTTTGTCTGTTATTCACAAATAGTTGATGTTTTAAACAGTCCAAAATAGGGAATACAAGAGACGGGAACCAAAGATAAAATTTTTAATTAGATTGGTTTAATCAGTGATCGGCTAAGCTCCGGAATATTAATAACTTGCTGCATATCTATGTATGAAATAATTAAGCCTTTTATTTATCTACCTCTCTATATTTGTACAAAAAATAAGATTCATACGAGAAAGTATTTAACATACGAGAAAGAATTTACCATAAGAATATAAGAATGCCAAATAACCCTAAGCCATATATATATATATATATATATATATATATATATATATATATATATATATATATATATATATATATATATTCCTAAAAAAAGTAAACATAATAAAAGTTATATATATTATTATTATTGTCATTATTATTATTATTATTATTATTATTATTATTATTATTATTATTATTATATAATGTGTGATCCAGGGATTAGTAATTTCTTGTTTGCTTGGTATATAGGTAAGTACACAGAAGTGAAGTAAACGCCATCCTAAGCCAAGAAAGTGTTATCTGGATTGAACAAAATCCTGTATACCAATGTGTGTGTAAAACCCTGTAGAACTAATATTTGTGGAAAAAGGCCAAGTATAAATTTTTGCTTCATAACACATGTGCACATCTCTAAACTTGTGTCATATTTGTATTGTCAAATTGTGTTATTTTAATATCGGTTGGACAATAATGCCAAACATAAATTGATTAGTTCATAGGGACAAAAGTATATACTTAAGTAAACTCTCCAGCGAGAATGGGAATACGCTACACAGAATTTCAATCTGTCATTCTTGCTTTCGTGGGTCAAATTTGCGTCTAAGCGGCAAGGAGACTGAAGATTTCAAATTCAAGTTATTATTAGCAAAGCTATAAAATAAATACAATGAAAAGACTGAATAAGTCACAGTTTTCTCTGGAAATATTTCTACAAGGAAGTTTATATTGTATGAATAGATTAAATGTTAAAAAGATTGCTTAAGAAATGTCAAAGTAAGCAAAACAAATTCTCAACATTCATTCCCTAAAAGTTTTCGACCAAATTGCCGGAAATTTCCATCAGAGAAGAGTAATAATACTCTAATGGGTGACTGCATGCTGCAAACTTACTAAATCACCACAGGAACTTCAGCAGTGGAGTTGATGATGATTAATTTTGTGTCTGTATTCTGGAACTTGATAATCAAGAACAATTATTGAACTATTCCGAGATTGCGAATAGGCTGAGAAGGGCACTTTGACAATAAATTGAATACTTGCTTCATATACTAATGTGTATATTTTTTCAACAATTTCCGAAGTCGTGCATGAAAACGATGTTTAGAGTGTGAGCAACCAAACTTTTATATTTGAGTATAGCATCTGGTAAATTCTTTTGTTTAGATGTGTATATATTAAGAAAAATCTTCACTTTTATACAATCACAGAGTTGTGTATACAAAGCTGTTGTTTATCGTATTCTACTATAAATACAGTATGGGTCGTGTTGCCACGTACAGCATTGATCATGGTGTATGCTTTATCTTCAAATGGCTGTAAGGTCTATGGTTTAATTCGCTTCGTCGACAGACTTACTGTGGTGCGTGTACTGTGATGGCAGTAGGAGCTCACCTACCTCAAGTTTTCCTTCTGTTGTTCTGCCACGTACCAGCATATAGAGTTCTAATTTTGCAGGATAGTCCCATCGAATGTGTGTGTAGTGAGAATGTCGTCTCCTTTAATATGGTAGTTGTTTAGCTGCTGACATGTGTAATAATTGTATTTCTAATTCTTTTCTTTCTATCAGATGTGTCCAATAGATAGTGTAGCTTCCTTAGTTAGATGATTCGGAATTACTTCATAATTTCCATTAGGTCAGAAAATTTTTACATTATACATTACTATCAAATTTAATAGACTGTTCAAGTTACAGTCGTACGTTTATCTGAATTGACGAGATGGAAACGTTTGTGTTTTTTCAGAATTTAGTGAGATTGTTCTTATTGTAAATAGATTCATGTATAAACGTAGCTATTCCACGGAGTCGTTCTTAACGTGGAACAGTTTTAATGTTTTTAACAAGGTTGTTTTTCTTACAGACACATATGACATGTATAGTGGTGTGTGTATCTTTTATTTTTATGGTTCAGTTGTGTGTATTTCCAGCTGATTTTCAATAATATTAGTTGACCTCCAGTGTTATTAGCTCTTCTCAGCATCGGGTGCGTTAGCGTAACATGCTCTGGATTTAGCGAGAAAGTGAGATTCGGCGGATTATTCGGCAGACTGAAAGAAATACCATCATGTGCTATAATGACCGAGCGTCCGTTATGTGAACAGCACGGTTTCATAAATTCATATATGTTTTGTGATTAGCACAGTTTCAGAAATTTGTATATATTTTATCAAAGAAAATGCTATAAATTCATGTCTCTTACGTGAATAGGATAGATTCATAATTTCATGTCATCATAATCTCAAAAATGCTTATCCGATAAGTACAGTTTCATATAAGCTAAAGTGAACAAATAGCTTCGTATGTTACGTTAACAAAATAATATTATAATATGTATTTGTTACGTGTACAATATAACTTGTATTCTTGAATAGGCAACGTGCAACAACTCCATCGCAAGAGCGCACACATTTACCAAGCACACGTGGAAAGACCCTGGTGCTTCATTTTAAATTCAGCTCATCATTTAGCAGTATTTAGCGAATTTATCATTAGTTGCGCGGCACAGAACCGATGCTAAGTGTTTAATGTAGTTGTTTCAGCTACAACCTCTGACTAGCTCATCGCGAAAAGAGTCTGACCTTCGGAGAGGCAATGTGGAGGAACACCAGTGGATGGACAAGCCATGACACCCGTCAACCAAGCCCCAGCTATGGGCTAAATAGTACCCACTGCCTTTTGATTAAACCTTGGATAGTCAAAGGATTCGACAGCTTACCCTGACAGGAGTGAATTCCCATAAGTGGCTGGTGAACATGTTATATACCTTCGAGCAACTCGTACAACCAAGCGGCTCCAGACGTATCGGGATTTGTCCCCTGGACTCAACTTGCGAGGTCGAGGGGAAAGGAGCCTCAGAGACTGGACACGTTTGAGCAAGGGGAAAACACGATAGGCAGCAGTTTACTAGTTTTAAGTCCAGCTCAATCAGTTCAGAGCAGTGGCACTTAGGGCTGTCTCCGATGGTGGAAAGGATCACTGCATCCTATTAGTCAATTATCGCCAGCCCGCCTCTGTCTGCCTGCCTCTTCGTGTGCATTAGTCTATCTGGTTCTCCCCGACAAGCAGGCGGCGCGAGAGTATCATCAAAACATACGAAAGCAAACCTTTAGGGTTTAAAAGCTGGAATTTCAGGACTATTTGTCCTTGAATGATGAATGATCTGCAAGCGACAGCGGGTGTCACAAGAGAGCGCCAATTGTAAGCGAGCTGAATACGCTGAACATCCAAATCAGATCTCTAGAGGAAACACCTTTAGCTGACGTTGCTTAATACGTGAGGCCAACTACACCGTCTACTAGCATTGAAAGAGCTCTAACAAGCTCAGTAAACATGGGCTTTGCAGTATACAACACATTGGCGTAGAAATTCGAGCCACCGGTAGCAAACTCTGAGCGGACCATCTCACTCCGCATGTCATAAATTGAAGTGACAGTTATCAACGCCTATGCTGCAACTTTATACGCGTCCTCCGAAGACAAAGACCCCTTCTATGCCATTTTCATGTCATCATTGAGCTCACACCACAGGGTGATAAGTTATTCCTGCTCGACGACTTCAATGCAAAAATCGGTTCAAACCGCAGATGATGGCCATCACGTCTCTGACATCATGGAGTTGTCATGATTAACGAAAATGGGCAAATATTACTCGAACTGTGCTCTCAGAGCTGCGTTGTCTCACCAACATTCTTTAAATGCACAAATCGGCAAATAGGTGTCATGGCGCCATCCAAATTCCAAACACTGGCATCAGCTCGACCTGATTATTTTCAGGAAACTATACCTAGCCAGTATACTCCACACACACAAGTAACACACAACAGACAGTGACACCGACCACTTACTTGTCAGCAGTAGAGTCAGAGTGTAGACCTGAAAGTTATATAGATTCAAACATAAAGGCTTGAACGCATCAATACACTCAGCATGAAAGACAACGTGAAATGCCCGCAGTTCTCAGAGACCTTTCAGCGGATATATTGATAGCTTCTAGCAGGTTCATTCAACTGAGTTTTGTCCCTTAACACATCCGAAAGCGACCCGGTCTAACCAGTAACAATAACTTTGATTCAAAGCGCTTTCGATTTCATCACAATTATATACGGCATAATGAAATACATTATATAGAAGAAAATGACACAGTGTCTAAGTACAGTGAGAGCCGAGCAAAAAAAAGGTTCTCTTTTATTTTTGCAACTCAGCTCTGTGACTTGGATTTTACTCAAGCATCAAATACTGTTATTAATGTTGTCCATTTAATAAGTACGTCAGATATTTTCTTTGCTTCAGTAAACATTAAGAGTTCTGATTCTTTTCAAATGTAATCACGAAATGTTCCACAACGGTCTTTCAGATTCTAGTCGTTTGGCTATCGATATGGCTAATTTTTGGTATCCAATTTCACTGCAAAAATACCCGTTTGTTTCAGTTTCCCATTTTTCTTTTAAAAAAAGGGAACCAAATGACATAGTTTACGGTATATTATGTAAAATCTCCTTCGTAACTTTTGAATAAATATTTGATAATATTGTAAAGGGTTCTTAAAGTATGTAGAATAAATAACTTAATGACCTATATAGATAACATTATTTGAGGCGTAACGTAAATTTCAGTCACTGATTAGACAAAATTTTTGAACAGTCGTCTTTTCAACAACTATGCCTAAAACGTCATGCTTTTACCCAGTACCGACGTCGTTGAATAAATTAATATAAATTATATATTATTCATCTTCAGTCCAGTCGATATGGATAAATTATTTAATTATTTATCGCTGGCGGGAATCCAGGACATTCATTCGTTTGTAACTATCTTTGTTTGGCATAGTATATTGCTTTAGTCTGCAACATCTGACTGATTTCTTTTTCTGTGAGAGTAACTAAATACAGTCCAAGACGTACACATATTTCTATGATAAAACAAATTGTAATATATGTGGAACAGGTCTTTAGTCATGTTAAAGGGTCACACCCATTTGAAATCGTAAACAAAAACAAAAATGCAAGTGATACTCAAGCATAATTACCCCCCGGCTATTTCCGACTGACCCTAACATAGCAGCTCACTTCCGCCATATTCATTTGATGACACCTTTGTCATGTTTTAAGGTGATCGTGAACCTGCAGATAACTATTAACTACCATCTTTGAACAAAGTATAAAAATTCTGTACTTTTAGCACATCACCAACTCTATCAGATGTGAACCTACCAACAATTTCTGAGGGTGTTTGCCGTACTAACTAATAATAGTCGTTGTGAGAATGATGACAATGATTCTAGTATCCTGAGAATGATATCACTAACCAAGCAATCGGGAGACAAATTTTAGTTGTTACTGGTATATGATATTGCCTTGCCAATTTAGGTAAGGTACGCGTTAATCATATTTATTACCACGAATAGGAAAATATCTTTATGGTACCTATTCGTGCGGTACCCTGTAGTACCCATCCTTTTCAAAACGTCCCCTATTCTCAGACAAACGTTTTGCGTCGATCTGATGTAAATCGCTTCACCGAGTATTATCAGAGTGTCGTTTGAGCTTATGGAAAGGTGCGAGCGATGTTCCGAATGATGAAAAGAAAGTAAACCATCTCTTGTGCTTGTTCTGTTGTGATGATCTTCGTACGTGCAATCTTATCAGGAATAATGCTTTTCAACAGAAAAGGATACTTTATATTGGTATTCGTATTTAATTCATGAAGTGTATCTGACTTTTGTTATGATCGCTATTAAGGATTGTGAATGGAATTAATTTATACCTGACTTCAGATATAACTTTAAGTAGTAAACAATATATTTACTAGAATCTGAGTTCAAGAACTAGTGGAATTTTCCATCGAAAGGTTTGGTTTTCCAGAACAAACTATTACGTGTGTTACGTGTATGCTCGTACAATAATAACAAGAGAAACGAGTGAAGTCAACAAGCTTTGTATATTAACAAAATAATTTATTTCCCTAGAAAACAATGTAAAAATTGAAAATAGGACTTACGGTGTGTGAGTATAATCCAAAATTTAATCCTAAGAATGAAAAATACAAGTTCTATCACTAAATAATTCTATTAGAATCCAGGTTCGAATCTCGACGACGTTCCAATATGGAAGGCGATGACGTCAGATGTGGTCGTTGTACAAAATGGTAACAATTCCTCAATTGAATCACAGTTTATGTTTCTGAATAATTCCAGAATAAACTTCCATTGAATTTCTTTCTCCCAGAATTTTTATAGAGAATAAATTATTAAATTCTAAAAACAAATGAACTTCAAAATCAATCTAGTTTCAACAATTGAAACCTCTCCTGCCCTCGAGGTTTTAAAAATACAACTCTGACTGAAAAGCGCTCAGAAAGGGTATTAAATCCAACTAAAATATAATCCCGTTCTCACGTGATAGGTCACGTGGTCTCTTAACACTTGAACAACGCAATAGGAAAGATGAAATTTGTCACTTACAAGAACAGCCCTATCCAGACTCTCACTCTGAAATAAATTTAAAAATAAAACATTGTTTATTCAGACTACACGTAGACCGAAATGACCTTGGCAATAGCCAATCGTTTTCGCGTAGTGTTTATACTACCGCGCACTAGGGTGAGCTAAAAATAATGCTAATGTAACATCTTTTACGTTTTAGATAAATAGAAATACTGAAAGAAAATATCGAATCCTTGAAAATAATCATTACAATAAAATGTAATGAAACAAAAATAAAATAAAAAAGAATTTTAAAACTAACACACAAGCAATATAATTACATATACGTAACACGTGGTAGGTCAAGTGTGTTTTTGCATAAATAGGCGATTTGGTATACGATTATTCATTCCTGTTTTATGATCAGTCTGTGGAATCATTTCCAGTTGTGTTCAGGTATAATTTGAAAGGAATTTTTATTTAATTAATTCACTGGAATTACAAAATGCTCATTGGCTTTTTGGTCTAAAACACTATTTTGGGAGTATTGATTCAAATAAATTCTGAATTTTATCATTGTGGCACATCAGGACAGAGATACCTCTTGGCAATTCAGGACATTCAGGTCTATTTGAATTCATTAGGCACATTATATCCTTTTGCACTTGTGAAAGGACATTTAGAATTGTTTGGAATTTAATTTACAATGCTCTACGTCCTCTTGTATGTTCACGTTTTAACTTAGCGAAATAAATTATTTGTTTATTTTACTGAACATGTTTCTTTCGATTCTTTCTGTTGCGTAATTTAATACCACAGAGTTGTAACGTTGGCGTTTGGACTTCCAAAAATATAATAAAAGCAGCAAAATTTTTGTCTGATCAACGACATAATTCTGAGTTCTGTTAGAATCCGGCCACTTTGAAGCTGGTGATTGTCGTTCTGAACAAATTTTGCCACTGTCAATTTTTATAAGGTAATAAAAACAATATCTACTAGATCAAAGCCAAAACAATCTGACGCACATTGGAGCGCTAAAATAACAAGCCCAAGTGTTAATGTTTACTCAAAACCAAACAAAGAACGAATTAAATAATGTGCTCGACTGTCTAAAGGATAAGACGCTTCTATCAAGATCTTTAAGAAATTTTCGAAGTCTAGACAGTGTGCACACTAAGGACCCCCTGATGTCATGGAAACCTCCCATAAGTCCTGTACTGCCACCAATTCCATAAATACGTCTGAAACCACGATAAAATGTAATTGACGACGTTAAAGGCTTTTATTAATGACATAGGTATTCTCCTTACAATACAAAATCCAATAACTGTCTGCCTTCATGATAGATTTCTATAAAATCCACACAGTTAATATCAACAGTTAAATGCCAGGAATTATCAAAATCCTCTGAATATTTTGTTATAACGTTTTGGTTTCTTTGAACCTGTCAATATATTTAACATTGATTGATATAAGAAATAATGTACAATAAAATGGTCTGGAGCTATGCATGTTGCACGACGAAAACCTGCAGATATACGCATGAGGCATAATCCAGGTAAATGACAGGGACTTAAAAAATGTTCTGCTACTGAATGAAGAGCGTACTTCAAATTCAGGACGCTCTTTGGGTACTCTCTAGCTGATATCAAGGCCGAAGGTTATGGTTGCATTTCTCTGATATACCAAACATTTTTGAGGTCGTTTCCTTGATTTAAAGATGTTCAAGAATCCAGGGAAGATAGTTCACATTCTGAAAGACCGTTGACTGCGACTGGTTAGCGGAAAGTGACTGCTACGAAGGGGTCAGCTGATACAGATGCTCAATAAACAGTGTAATATGTTCTATTCTCACAGGCATTAATTCAAATGTTTTTATTATACTGAGAAACAATTTGAAACTCAAAATGAGTTCCGGATTTAGCTGATAGCTGATCAAACAACAGACTTGCATTGAAAATCGCCAATAACTACAGAATATGAAAAGGGTGACCAGAAACGCTTCAGTGAGAATTGTCTAAAATGATGCAATATAGATTTACTTTATCTGAATCCGACTCAAGAGAAAATAATAAAGTTACGATATTAAGAAACGAGATCACAAATCGCTCGACATAGTCTGACTGCCAAGAATTTTGTACGCATTGGTTTTCGACGCATGTCGTCCATGTACCGATGTTTTACTCTACTTTTGTCACTGGAAATAGTTATGCTGCCAAAAGTGTTGCCGAAATTTGTGTAACACTGCTGGACGGGTGGTCTGCACACCTGTACCCGAGGTATCCATTTACTCCTTGACAACGCACCGGCGCATAAGTCAGACTTCCTGATGGAGTTCAGAACCCAAACTTTGCCACATCCTCCAAACAAACAGGATCTAGCTCCAAATGCTGTTTGGCTGAATCCCGCTATGAAAGATTTGCTGAGAGGCAGACGAATTGAAAGTCGACATGGAATTGGAGGTGTAGTTTGATAGTTACAGAATGGCATTTAATAATTAGATAATCAGACAGAAAAGTGCTTAGAGGTGCATTGGGATCACTTTTATGGAATGCATCGATGCATTGTTTACTTATACAGATCACCAATGGCATTAACTTGTTAAATATCCCATGTAACGGACAAGAAAACTTTTCAAAAAATACTGATACTGCCGCTAGAGAAGTGTCAATCATCTCCAATAACGAAGATTAATATTAAGCAATACTATACTACATGCTATACTGTGTCCATACACAGAACCATCACACTGTCTCAGAGCATCAATAAGTCTGATCGTGGCAATCTTATTCAACAGTTACCAGCACTGTTTGTTCCCCATGACGACTTTATTAGCCTCCATACACTATAGCTCCATTTGTTATACGCGAATTCTGTTCTGAAATTCGAAACTAACATCCTTACTAGTAATTGCTTTCCAATGTACTTTTATGAATTAATTCGCCTACAACTCAAGGGCTAAATCAGAGATCGAAATTAATCAAGGCTGATTTAGTCCGTCTGCCAATCAGATTTGACAGATGATCGATTCAATATCGGTATTTTAAAAGCTTCAAAAGGATAATGCTGGTGAAACAGTCCATAAAGTTTCAATGATTCCTAAATTGCCAATAAACATGGTTTGACGATACTTGCAAAGATCCTATCAATGAAAGGAACAACGTCCTTACAAATTTCAACATCTGAAAATCTTAATAAACCCTGTAGAAATGGAGCCAAGCCTGGTCATATCGTTAGGTGGAGTAAGAGGACAACGCGCATAATTTATGTCTCAAGGTTAAACGCTCGCTCTGCTGTTGAATCACCATGGACCATGCTACGCAAAATTGTTGACAAAACTAGAAACATATGTATCAAACACTTAAAAATTACATCTCTCGAACTGGTAACGATCATACCAGAAATCTGAAAAACATTAGCCGAAAATTCTAGAAAGAACTCATGATAAGAAACTATTCTGTGAATGTTCACCGTTTCAAAAATCTGAGAAACAATTTCCTATCAATTTCAAATCTACTAACGCCATAGATCACAATCAACATGTCACTCTGAGGGAGCTACAACACTGTTCGTACAGCCCAAAACACATCCGCTATTAACATCTGAAACACTTGCCTGTTACAGCTGTCAATGCCCTACTAAGCATATTCAATACAATTTTGTGGAATGGGCGATTTCTTGTCATCACGAATAGAAACAACAGTGGAGAAGCCAGTACCTAAACATGGAAAGAACGATAACGATGAGTGCAACTATCATCCGATGTCACGACCAAGCTGTATTTGCACAACCATAGATAGGATTTTAAATGACAGACTCCAAAGGAGTTTTGAGATCAACAAACTATTGTGATACCTTCCGTGTGAATTCAGACACCAAGGAAGCACAATTAATCTTCTGTACAGATCTATGGGATTTAGTAGAGAAGATTTCATTGAGGAATAAACGAATTTTGCATAAAGCTGTTGACACCACATGAAAGTATGGCTTAATGAATGACATATTCACCTAGGTCTAAATGTCTTCCTACGAATGTTTATTTCCAATGGGCTATACAGTATTTATGATTCAGCATCGAGAAAATTGACAAATTCGGCGATGACTTGCATCAAACACACTCGTACACACACACACACACACACACACACACACACACACACACACACACACACACACAGAGTTCTAAAGTAGAGAGACTGGATGATACATTTTCTGCCAGACGATCAGGGTCTATTTACAGACTGAGACGAAATTAGCACACTACTATGAATATGGCATTGTGAGAGAAACAAAGTGAAAGTGTCTCATGGCACAAATATCCATTTGTTTTTTCCGCATTTTGTTTGAAATATTTACTTTAAGAATTCGATTCTTATGAAAATGTTTTCAAGTGAAGTCTAATTAGAAGTAATGTATTTCAATAAAAGGGGGACACACTACATTACTGTATTTCACAGGACACCGGTGTTGGGCGTGATTTAAGGACTTGCAAAAATACCCATAAGTGCAAAGTTGTTATTGGTCAGTGATGTACGCTTACGTTTAATTCAAATGAGACCATTAGCGGTGGCGTCCGAAAAAAAATTTGTTATTGTCTACTGCAGAAAAACATGAACAAAAACTTGTTTAACAGACTTTGGATCGATATTTCACCAGTTTGCAATCTATATAGTAGCGGCCAAAAGTTTAAACTTCATTGTCTGTTTGAAAGAAAAACTAAATGTGTTCATATGGGCGCAGTTTCAAGATAGGCTTAAATTAAAACGAGCTTGGTAAAATTCAATTGTTACCGTCAGTCATGACTACTTGAAATTGGAATGCTTCATTCCCTGAGTTTCACGACTTAAGAGTGTCATTTTTATATGAAGAAGATTGATACTTTAAATTCAGAAAAAGTAATTTTAAGGAAATACGAGGGCAACGATGCAGTCAGCTTTAGAACGGTCATAACGGAGGTGCGTGCTCTTGCTTTTAAAATTTAGATATCAGGAAAAATTACAGTTTGAATTTCTTCAATACATCCGACCGTTTAGCCGGAAATTTCTATCAGACAAAAGGATGAAATATTACTCAGCAAGTAATATCAGTCTTTGACGGCACGAAACACATTAAAATGATAAATAATAGTTGATTGTATAACGTCCCTTCAACTATTTACAATCCATTACTTACAAGCAGCAGATTTGGTGATGAATGTATACACGAAAAGGTCTTCATATAGAAAAGTTAAGAAAAATGATTTGTAGTATACACGTTCTTAATGTTAACAAGAGATCTTCAAGTAGAAAAATAATATTATAAATATGTTTACAAACAAATCAAAATCTATTTAAAGATTGTGAAGAAATCAACACTCTGCAAAGAATGTGGCAATATGAGATATACCGGAGTGTTATAGTATCGTGAGTCTTACAATTTATGATCGGCAAATAAGTAAGTAAAAAAACTGACCTTCAGGATATTATATATGTCTATTTTTGTTCTTTGCTCTGTATTAAAATACATTTAATTTCCAGTTTAAATCAGATGACTGCTGGAAACGATCGGTAAGCAAACGCCATATAGATTCCAGGTTTATCAAGGGTACTCTGATATTGCAGTAATACCGAAAAAAAAAATATTCTTACGATGGCATGCGAACTCGATGTAGATGTTGCACAAAATGTAAATCAATTTGAAAAACTGGATGCTACTTTCATAGTACTCATTCTGCTGCCTGAATCTTATCAGAATTAAAGAAATGCATCTGTAACCATCTGTGACGGGGAGAGTAGCGCCGCGATTGTCGCTGAGAATGGACCACCAACATGAGCATGAAAGTACATGTCGATATCCGAGTGTTTAAACAACTCCCAATGTTCCAATGAAAAGTAATAAATCGTGTACAACAAAGATTTAAAGTCAACACCTGTCAGTTGCGAAAGCTACCAGAAAACAACAACCGTCCATACTTTACATACTTCCCATTTTGACAATTATATACATCTATAGATTATATTTCTTGGTTCTTGACAAATACGGTAATCAGGGATATTATCAGACGACAAACTGGTTAAGCGATCTGTTACAGATATAGCAATGTTAAGAAGATATACATTCTACATGAGGTACAGCCATTTTTTCGAAATACTGATATTCATGGGCATATTTTTAAAATAGTGTTCTCTTCAGCAATCCCGAGATTTTCTCGTTATCAATTGATGATGCAGAACTAGTAACTTATGGTCATGTAGCGTATATAAGATAAATGCTGCAAACTTCGAATACCGCGATGCCATAGATCCATATACAAAAATAAAAGTAGTTCCTCTGTGTGTGTGTGTGTGTATGTGTGTGTGTGTGTGTGTGTGTGTGTGCAACACTAGCCATCGTATCTTCGTAGTTCAAACCAATCTGGTGTGACATCGAACATTTTCAAACAATGCTATTATTAGACAGTTAGGTAACCTTTTGTTATTACAACGGTTTCTTTTGCCATTATTGCTGTATTGTGTTTTTTGTAATTGCATTTGACGAATACTCAATGACTTGAAAGCGCTTAGGCTAGCTAAAAACTAGGTTTACACTGTTTTGCATGTACTTTACCCACCTTCTCCTTAAAGAAAGAAATGTAAAATACTGACAACGAACAAAGTAAAACTAGTTTAAAACAGTATTTAGCTTCTTTTTTTATAGTGTTTAGAAAGCATAAGAGCGGTCGACTCTCAATGAGTCTTTCCCGGAGGCAATTACAAAAGCACAAACAAACATGACAAACAATAAACGTAAAAGAATGCGTTGTAGTTTTGAAACTTTACATTATTTTAGTTCTCTCAGTTGTGTTGTTTGAAAGTTACAGGTATATCTAACTGGCACCACTAGAGGAAAAGGTCAGTAATGCTTAAAGATTAACTCCAGTTGTAATATTTAAATTTCCTGAGATAATTCCAGCTGTAGTCATGCTGTTATTAAGTACGTTTTATTTCACTAACCCAGGAGTAAAATATATCATAGTGTGATACTTTTCATTCATGACTGAGTTATTTAAGGTTATCACCTGAGGCAGATAAGGAATGTAACTGCTCTGAAATGCCTCATGGTCATCATTGTGACGCCAGACTCAAGCACGCATATCCTCGCGTACGTAGGAACTGGCGGTATCACATAACTAATGTCTCTTCTTTGAAAAGGGAATTTAGACAAAACAGTCTGGCATACTGGGTTTCTTTACTGTTATTCTATCATCTTTTTGTAAGCTTCTTCACTCTCTTATTATGTATTGGTTCATTTTTCACTGATCGGGATTAGATGTACATACTTGTCATAACAATTAGGATTAGTGAGTTCTAATGCTTGATTGGATAATATGGTGATATAATCTCGAAGACATTTGACTGGCTATAAAATTCTTCTCCTAATTGCATGGTCGGAAAAGATTTGTCCACATTGTACTGGTAAAGAATGATTATTTGTTTTCTTCCCCGGAAGTAATATAACTGCCATTTTCAAACAATGACTAAAACATACTTTAGATAATGCAAATTTAATCATCAATGTGGATGTTGATCAAGATCGATCAGTTAAGATCTCTTCTTTCGCACTAACAGAATCATACTGGTACCAGATCGTTCAGTCTATGATTATCCTGAGAGTGTGGAGAGAATTTTTTTAATATATCATTTTTTAACTGTGTATGAAAAGCAAATTAGCGAAATTACTCATAATATAAAAGTATAAATAATATATGTTGTGGCATCTATTACAACGACTTAAACACACGAAAACAATTATTACAGCCTGTCGGTAATATCGGTGTTTTGTCTGAAAGATTCATATCCCATACTTAATAGCTCGTCAAGGAGGAAATTAAACATCCATAATCTGATTCTTTTATGTTGTTATTTTAAGTATAAATAAAACCTATTATCACGTTCTTTATAGTTTTGTAATCATGGTTATTGCTGTTAATTTATGACTAAATGATTCCTCTAGCGTAATAATGTCCAGAAATTTACATAGCATAGACCATCACTAAACAAAAGAAATTTATAATTTAGTCTCCAATCATTTAAAGGTATAAAACGTGTATCCTGTCTCCACAGAAACACCTTTTGAAAGTCTGTATTGATTTCAGATTGTATAACCTACTTCTATATAGAGAAATGTCTTTGTTCCCACATCGTCAATGAAAACAATAGCTTGATTCAAGCAGGTCAGATCCCTGGAGGGAAAGAGTAAAGTTAGTTAGTTTAAGGGAGTCTTTAATACGGAAACCCTTCTAATAGATGTTCTCTAATGATATGTCTATTATTCAACACAGATACCTTGTGTGTTTCACACAAAGAGATCCCTTCGAGAGATAAGGGACTGTCAGACGCCAAGGACCGTTTTAGCTGTAAATACACACCTCATCTAATCAATATGCCAGAGGCGGTGAAAGTGGCGAAAATATAAGATGACGCCCTTGCAATAGAGCTGGACACTTTTCAATAAACGTTTAATATGATTTTGTCTTTAGAAGCAGTAAGATTCCATGGTGTCCATTTCTTTCTCAGACAGCACGCAAACGTTTATAAGCGGGAAACAAGCCTCCAGTTAGTATGCATCGTCTCAATAGAAAATATACATAATCGTACCAAATAAACATTACATTAGTAAGCAACAATCAGAATAAGCTATCAAGAAAACAAAAAGTACGTTCATGAAACAACTTGTATGAAAATATGTGTATTCGTGTCATCTATGAAATTCAGTTTAAAGGTAGTGTTGTGTTTCGCAAAGCTAATTAGTTAATCGTGGCGTTTTAGTTGTTCAAGTCAAAGAGACGCCGACTTATGGCGGGCTAGTATTTATTCATTTATTTTATTTAGCAAGAATATGCTGTCTAATTTAGCAAGTAATCGAACTGCTCCCTTGCCGACTATTATATGCAGTGTACTACGGTACCACGCTTTTTTGGTTGCTTTTTTGCCTCCTTAATTGAAATCATCAGTTGTCACGACTAATCGTCGAGCCCTTATAACACACGGTAGAATATGAAAAGTGAATTAGGGTTTAGGACTCGACAATGTTCTATTTCCGTTTTCGAACAGAATTAGCGTTGGCAAAAATTTGTTGTTCGAGACTAATAAAACTGACTTGGGCGACAAGAAGACAACGACAACAAAAATTGGATTTACACAGATGAGACGGTCCATTAATAAACTGACTCAATTCGCTTCGCATTACAAAATTTGAGACTATATCATAGGTTGCAACATTGCAATGTGAGGTCCGAGCACTGAAACACGTCAAGAAACAGTTTAACGTACAACCAGTATTTCTCAAACAATATAGATATACGAACCAGGATAAAAGTTAAAGCAAGGACTGTTATTTTCTTTATCACTGTAGATACTCCAATAGATAAATTATATGATATTGATTAAGGAGGCCAAATTACCAGCTTTGCTTGAATCAATAATTCAACGTATTTTTCTTTCACGTTGTGGGTGGTTGAACACATCAAAGATTATGATTTTGCTTGAGACTATTGTATATGTCATTCTGAGCACGAACCATGGAACCTACACAGTTGAAACTATCGAAGTCACCACCGCCAAGCACGAACTATGGAACATACACAGATGAAACTATTGAAGTCTAGCAGATATTATGTAGGTCTTACACACTTTTTCTTCTGACAAACAGTAATGAGATAAAGAACAGTTCGTTATTAGAACAAACTCACATTGGTTAAGAGAATATTTCTTTTAAGTTATGATGCTGCTTTCGAAATATTATATCGTAGAAGCGGAAGTCATCCAATATTTAGCTAATGGACACATTTAAGAAAACAATACGGAAAACCTATTCTTTAAAGCAGATATTCACTCAGTCTCACTAGATAGATAGATATCCGGAGTGTAACAAAGTCGGCACATTCTTTTTCTTGGAGAGCGTACACGCTTTAGCATGTATATGCATTTATTTATTTCTCTTTAATGAAAAATATTATATTATATTATATTATATTATATTATATTATATTATATTATATTATATTATATTATATTATATTGAACGGTGCAAAGGGCCTTATGATATATTATGGATCCAAAGTCACCCAAAGAAAGGTCTATGGAACCGAAACGAAGATGAGGTCCATAAACCTTCTTGGGGGTGACTGTCCGGTCAAGCATCGTGTTCTTCAGCACCATGCGATATTTATTATATATAACTTCGTTTTGTGAAGGGAAGTATTTGAGCGATATATAACGCCCTGCATGCAGCACCACATATATAGAGGATCTCAAATGGTAACGATTTAATATTGAATTTATGAAACGAGTTGAATAATATCCAGCTTTTGCGAGCCTTGGCTCGCAAAAGCTGGATATTATTTAACAAGTTTCATAAATTTAATATTAAATCATTACCCATTTGAGGTTCTTTTTATCACATAGTTTTATTTCAGGGGAAATTATTTAGATAGAAAGAAGAACGAATAATTTCTTTCATTCTGACAGACGCTGTACCTTTCATTTGTTGTGCGTAAAAAATAGTCCATAACAAACGTTGAAATAGTTAAAGTATATTATACATTTTTGATAACTATAAATCAAAGAACAATTGTCCATCCAAATAAACAGAACATTTTACAAAAGGCAAAACATTTGTTAACACAAAATGTCCAATGCGTGTGATGTCCCATTGTTTGATACCGTGCACAGTACCCGTTGGGTTGGCCTACACAACACTTTAACAGTATTTACGTTAAAATTTTCCACATCACAACTAAACGTTACATTGTTGCGATATTTTTGTGACAAGAAGATTACTGGATGCAGAAATACACATATTTACGGCAAAGTATTTGTGACCGGATAATTGCAGTATTTTATTTGGAACATTGGATTGTACAGAAGACGTAAACAAATCTCTTTTTGAGTCGGACTTGCATTACATATTTACCGCGTAAATATGCTGTGGCTGGATAAAGTTCTGTCTGTTGGGGAGACCGGTTTATGTCTACATTCTTCTGTGACCAAAGATGAATTTATTTACTTCAGTAAGTTCACATTTAAACCAAGCTTGTATATAGGGTCGATTCCTTGCTACCGCCCATCCATCCCCACCCCCACCCTCGTTATCATCTAAGCAATAGTTTTACTTGTTGTTATTGTTCTTGTTTTGGGGATTTTGCCATTTTTCATGTTATAATATGTTATACATGACATAACAAACCCCTGTGGGGGTAAATTGGCAATATTGAGACTGGACGAAACCATATTTTCCCAATTCCCTTTCGCGAGTCGAATCAAAAAATGGCGGCCAAAAATGTTCATTCAAAACAGACAATTCCAGAAGGCAGGTTTAAAAAAGTTTTCCCACGATCGCAGCCAATCAGTAAAGAGAATAATGTACAATAATTTCATGGGCTTATTTGGACCAATCAGAATCACATAAAGTGATATGTTCACACGTATAACATCAAAAATATTAAACTGCACACACTGTAAGCAAAGTGTACCGACTATGTGATAAATGCAGAAACGGATCATGTGGTCCATATCACCTCTTGTGGAACCCTTGAGTTACAAGAGATAAATAAGGAACTGAATTTATCTCTTGTAACTCGACCGGACCATGAGAGGTGATATTGACCACACGATCCGTTTCTGTATACATGTCACGCTGCACGCAAGGTGTTATACATTGCTAAAATTCTAAAATGTGTGTGTGTGAAACTGTTACTCTTTAGTTATTGTTAATGTTATCAGCCGGTATAAACTAATTAGATTTTTTAGAATACAGTTGCGATAAATGTCCATACTATTAAAAAGGCGCCCGTCTGCCTTTATCTTTCCCCCAGGAACTCATAAACAGAGACGAATCTATCAACTCCATTTATGAATTATCACGCAAAAATCGATACAGGAAGTATTTCTTTTATAATAGTCTACTATTGAGAAGGTTGCCATCCATACTTTAAAGGTACGAGTTTAGAAGGGATGATGTCTATGTATGCTTTAATCGTACTTCATTTTATATAGCTTTAAGACAAATTCAAGCATTTCTCATTCTTCTGGCCCATTGTATGTATAAAATTGCTAATTTGATATCAATAACTTTAGAAATCAAACATCTTAGGTAGCTAATGAAAATGGTGATGTTATGTTTCCAATTTATCAATATATTCAAAGGAAAGTTTCCTAGCCGCAGAATCGAACTTTAGATTCCATAAATTTAAAGTTCGGATCCAAATTACAATGAATAAATGTTATTATGTGTTGTAAAATTTCAGATTTAAATTACAATGAATAGATGGCAGAAGCATGTCATTAATCGTGAAATGTGCGAGTGTAGATACTATATTTAAAAAGCAAATACGGTACACAAAAAAGACATTGTTCGGCTAGATATTGAATATATTCCCCCTTGCATGTTTTGTCGGAATTGAAAAATGAATGGTACATTAAAGGTATGAATACTTTTAAAGCCTGACCGAGATAACAAAATACTGAATACTAAAAATATGTATTGTACTTAAAATTAAATTTTATCAACATGCTGATGCGTTTAAAAGTGCTAAAAATTATCTCTCATAAACAACCTGTACTATCACTAGCAGACTACAATAAACCTAAGAAAGTCCAATATCTACAATGAATATCCCGAGTCAACGAAATCTTAACACTAATACGGTGATGTTTCAATAGCTATCTTACAAAATGAAGATAGATCATCGTCCGATCCCAAGTAAAGAAATATTATCATTTGCCAAGAAAAAATATTAAATGACATATAGTCTGCAAATCGAATCACAGTCTTGAGGGGAAATTACGGAAGATTCATCCATTAGTAAGCCTTGTTTGACGGATGACGTCGCACCGTTACTAATGATGCAATGTTTTCCGGATACCCTCATGTCTCTTAGTCATTTATACTGCACGACACCAATTACATTGTTTAAACGTTCTTAGATCTTTATTATTGTTCTGTGAGTCAGAAATAAGTTGCAATAATGTATTTGCTATTATGTTGACACATTCTCCGGAGAATCCCATCAAGAAATATAAGTTGCTTCGGTAATTCCAAAAGACCAGAGAATAGATAACAGCGAGGTCTGCATTTCAGCCTCACTCTGAAATCAAGAACTTGAATTTAATATATAGTGTGGAGCTGATTATTTGATTTTTTTTTCCATCATTTCAAATACATGGCTGCATCAAAAGCTTCAAAAATACTGTCCAGTCATGCCATTATGTAATTATATTTCTTCCATACATTTAAATACCTTAGTCAGTTACGAAATTAAGGATCATCAAAATTCTGAATAAGATTGAACTGTCACATCTATGCTTGAGAAAGAAACTATGTTTAAGTTATCATTAGATAATACCTCCAAATTTTGCAATATATATTCTGATTCCTCGATGCTAAATAGTGGGTTATCTTGAGCCGATCTTATGTTCGCTAAATTCAAGTATCCACTGAATAAACCATCCGTAACTATTTCCTTAGCAAATTAAATCTAGCCCCCGGAAGTAACTCACGACTGAACTTTGCATGAAATTAAAAAGCCGCAGGATTGAAGGTACTGAATTTCGGAACCGCGAAAATATTCCACGAAAGAGTATTCAAAATTTTGATCTAGAATGATTGCACGTGCAGCACACTCATACAATAAACACACTCTTGCATAGTGATGATTCACATTTTCTAATCTCTTGCACGTAAAAGCCATACTTTTGAGAGGATAAAAAAGCTTGATTGGAGATATTTACTCGTTTCAATCAAATAAATATACTGTATCTAACATTATTATTATTTTTGTTATTGACAGCAACATTGGGAATCAAGCACACATAAAAGTGTTTAAAATACTTTTTCTTTTGAGTTATTGACAGACGTTCAGTTTATTTTGGCTTCCATTGCACTATTACTGTCACATTTATTCCCACATGGTTATTTGTCATCCACAAAATTGCCATTTTGTCTGTCACTTTTTGGACCAAAGCCATCGAGCTGACCAGCTAGATTGTATCGCCAAATCCCTAAACGAGGTTTGTACACAGTATTTGACTTTAACTGACAGCTTTCTCGAACTGTACAGTTTGTATTAAGATGGGTACACTGATCAATGTGGGAAAATACATTTAATAAGCAACGGTATTCTCAATCATTAGCTAATGAATTTAATTTTTATTTTACATTAGAGGAAACAAAATGAAACACACGCACAG
>JAECUM010011698.1:0-28136 GCA_016617855.1 Megalonaias nervosa | reverse complement strand
GAGCAGGTTTTTATTTTCAAGAAATATATAATGAAAAGAAAATCTACATTTTTTTGAAACATTTCACGAGTGAAGGGGAATATTTTGTATTGCCACGATAGATCTAGTCAGAAAACGTTATATCGTCATTTAACATCATTTTTTTAAATCATTAAGAAATGTGTGAGAAAGATTAATTTTAAGTCATTTGGCAAACCGTGTAAAACTGTGCAGCTAACTGCAAAATTGTTCTTTATTTTACAGGTTGCAGGCCTTGGTAATTGTCTTTCTATTTCAAATAAATTCCTTCAAAATTTGTGCAGTTTACAGGAACTTTAATTTACGATCAACCAATAACAAATATCCCATATACATACTCCTTGGATTCGTTACTCACATGATCAAATGCTTCAAAATTTATAGGAATTGTAATTTACTATCAAGCAACAACATATATCTAATTTGCACATACATGTCACACCAACCCTTTGAATTTGTTGCTTACATTATCAAATCCTTTTCGCACCAGATTTCAAAGAAATTATGCAAGTCGTATTCTCTTTTTGATTTCTGGATTCATTATTGACGATATTGGACTTAAGAATTCACATAATATTGAGATCGAACTGCACTTCGATGCGACATTTCACGACGCATGTTGCGGTAGACTCGCCGTATGGCTGCCTCTGATGTGTTCACGCGTAATCACGCACTGCCACGTGTTTTCTATCTGTCGTCCCCATGTCGATATCGGTGCAATATATGTCTCTTTAATAAACATTACCTTCAGGATTATTCGAGTTCAAACTCCGCTGACAGTCGACCTCAAAACAATGTTGATGATAGGTGAGACAATGTGAGCGACTGTGATAAGTGAAACAATGCGCGCGATAATGAGTGACCATGAATTCACCACCAAGATTATTATGAAAGCATAAAAGACTCGTATACTGTTACGAAATCGTCCAACTGTTTGATTATGTGAAGCAACGTAGCGAAATGATCTTGCATTTGTTCATCACGTTTCCTCTCATCAGCTATTCCATCGGTATACTCTCTCTCTCTCTCTCTCTCTCTCTCTCTCTCTCTCTCTCTCTCTCTCTCTCTCTCCAGAGAACACTTAAGAGTAACTGCAAGAGAACACTTTTCCAGTTTTATCTTTTGATATATCAAAGTAATTCACTTTGCTCAGCTTTGTTAATATTGCAACCGCAGTGAATAATAGTAATAGTAGTAGTGGCAATAGCAGAAGCAGCATTAACAGTAGAAATTGTAGTTGTAGTCTAGTGGCAGTAGCAATTTTAGACGTAGTCGTTCTAGTAGCGGTAGTAATTGTTGAAATCGTTCCAGTCGCAGTAGTAACTGTTGTCGAAGTAGTTCTAGTAGTAGTAATTTTATTCGTAGTTGTTCTAGTAGCGGTAGTAACTGTTGTCGCAGTCGTTCTAGCATTAGTAATTGTAGTCGTAGTCGTTCAAGCAGCATTAGCAATTGTAGTCGTATTCGTTGTAGAACCAGTAGTAATTTTAGTCGTAGTCGTTCTAGTAGCAGCAGTAACTGTTATCGCAGTCGTTCTAGTAGCAGTAGTAACTGTAGTCGAAGTCGTTCTAGTAGTAGCAATTTTAGTCGTAGTCGTTCTAGTGGCGGAAGCAACTGTAGTCATAGTCGTTCTTGCATTAGTAATTGTAGTTGTAGTCGTTCTAGTAGTAGCAATTTTAGTCGTAGTCGTTCTAGTAGCGGCAGTAACTGTTATCGCAGTCGTTCCAGTAGCAGTAGTAACTGCTGTCGAAGTCGTTCTAGTAGTAGTAATTTTAGTCGTAGTCGTTCTAGTAGCGGTAGTAACTGTAGTCATAGTCGTTCTAGTAGCAGTAGTAATTGTAGTCGTAGTCATTCAAGCAGCATTAGTAATTGTAGCCGTAATCGTTCTAGTAAAAGTAGCAATTGTAGCTATAGTCGTTCTAGTAGCAGTAGCGATTGTAGCCGTAGTAGTTCAAGTAGCAGTAGCAATTTTTGTCGTAGTCGTTCTATTAGTAGTAATTATAGTCGTAGTCGTTCAAGTAGCAGTAGCAATTGCAGTCGTAGTACTTCTAATAGCAGTAGCAATTGTAGCTGATGTCGTTCTCAGTAGCAAGTGTTGTCGTAGTCGTTAAAGTAGCAATAGTAATTGTAGTCGTAGTCGTTCAAGTAGCAGTAGAAATTATAGTAGTTGTTCTAGTAACAGTAGTAACTGTAGTCGTAATCGTTCTAGTAGTAGTATTTGTAGTCCTAGTGGTTCTATTAGTAGCAGTAGTAGTAGTAACTGTAGTCGTATTCGTTCTAATAGTAGTAGTAGTAGTAGTAGTAATTGTAGTCTTCGTCGTTCAAGTAGCAGTAGTAGTTGTAGTCGCAGTCGTTCTAGAAGTAGTTGTAAGTGTAGTCGTATTCGTTCTAGAGGTAGTTGTAACGTTAGTCGTAATCGTTCTAGTAGCATTAGTAATTGTAGTTGTAGTCGTTCTAGTAGTAGTTTAGTAGTTGTAATTGTAACCATAGTCATTCTAGTAGCAGTAGTAATTGTAGTCAGACGTCGTTCTAGTAGCAGTAAAAGTTTAATATTTGAAAATAAGATCTTTTATTCAGTGATCCATTTTTATAGCAAATTGTAACTGCGCCAGGTGCGCCCGCAGAAATATTTTCGGAGGGGGGGGGGAGTAAACTGGTAGTGAACACCTGTTAAGTTTTACGGATGTAAGCCACAATATGTTTAGAGGTGAAATCGGGCAGGGGGGTGTAGAGGGCAGGGGGGTGTAGAGCATCCCACCCCCATGTGCGGGTACGTATGACCTGCGCTTACTTTTGAAGAACTACCCTCAAGTAAGAACTTTGTATAATCTGTACTGGTCAGATTTACATGTACATCTCTCTGCAGTAAGTGTAGCGACCTTATGAAATTCTAAGCTCCTTTGGCATGTCTGCTAACTTATGGAATATTACTTCTTGTGTTCCTAGCAGTTGGTACGATCTTACCTGACTTTTCCAGAGTTTCACGTTCTCTGGTCACGTCACAATACCTGTTTACTTATTTTTGTAGCTTTAGAGCAGCGTGAGAGTTCCTTGGTACTGGCATGTGCGATGTCAGTGGCAATTAAATATGCTGTCCGTCAGCCCAGGACAAGCTGAAATGTCCGTGCCCTCACTGTCCCGCTGTTCTATTTTCGTTACAAACAGTTCATGAATTTCCATTTTACTTTTCATTATGATCTTCTCCCTATGGATTTCTTCTATTTGCAATCCTTCTTTCCTTTGTTCTCTTTTAGATGGTATCCTCCCTGAAATAAGACTTTGGAATTCCGCATCATTTTCTCTTGCTTACTTTCTTATGCTCCCAATGTCGACCTCGAAACAGTTTTCACTATTTATCAGGGCTAGCCCTTCGATCTCCCTGCGGAGGTGAAGTCTATTCACATCAGGTCTTGGCTACAGTGCAACGTGTATCGTCAGCAGCTTCCTATTATTATTATTATTATTATTATTATTATTAGGACAGTTGCACATCACATGCTTCAACTCAGGAAGTTCAGGAAGACAGTGCCTGTCTTACATTAAAAAAAATGCAACATGGGAGGATGCTAACTCTTACTGCATAGCAAGGAACGGAACTCTCGCAGTGCTAGAAAACACTGACATCACCTCCAAAATAAACCATTCATTGGAACGTGCTTCCATCAAAGTGGACACATGTTGGGTTGGTGGATACAGACACAACAGCATATGGATCTGGTCGAATGGTGAGTACTAGTCGATGTGGACCTAGAAATCGCCGTCAAAAGTGGCACAAAGAAAGAAATGCTCCCTCTCAACATTTTGAAATAATTGTTTGATCTCAGCTTTATCATTGATTGATATATTTGGTGATGTACATATAAACTAGATGATAGAACATTAACTGAAAGATTAAAGGAATTAGCTGTTAATGTTTGGTTATCTTATTTGTAATCATTTTGTTTTTGCTAAAATGAAGAACGTAGAGTAATGTGTACATTTCTGAAAAAGTATCAACGAAATTTGCAATTTAAGAAGAGTTTAGAGGTGGTATAAACTGAATTTCGAAACAAACAATAAGATTGTCATTCGATATACAACTTAATGTCACAAGATATACAAAATCTATCACAATATACAGATGTTTCAGTTCAAAGTTCTTGTCATGTGAAAAAAAATTAGATCGCAGAACGCAAAGAGTTTTTTAGAAGATGCAAGAACTAATATGTGTGTGTATGTATGTTAGTACATGTATGTATAAATAGATTAAATGCAGAGAATATTAAAAGCGAGCGTGCAAGTTAACTCTTTTCACATATATGTGAGTAATTGTTTAAAAATGTTCTGTCTGTTTTATCTTTCATTAGAACAGTTTATTAGGGTCTAGACCCCCTTTGGAATATATATGATGGTGTGTATATATTGCGCATGCTGCATGTGACTAGAAGATTATTTCATCTCTAGCTGTACCTCTCCGGTGGCCTAAGTGGTTAGAACGTCCGCCTCGGATGATGGAGGTTGCGGGTTCGAATCCCGGCCGAGTCATACAAAAAATTAAATAATGGTACTATCAGCTACCTCGCTTGGCGGTCAGCATTAAAAAGTTAGTGTTAGGACTGGTCGGCTTGGTGTCATGATAATGTGAATGGGTGGGACAGGATGCTAACTTGTCTGCGGCATGATGCCCCAGTGCTAGACATCACTATAAACTGCCACACTGCAGACATCGTAGCGATATGACAAACAAATTGTGAAAGCTATGTTAAAAATCCAAAACCTACAGCTATAATTTTCGGTTTGACTATGTCATTATGTATATTCGACTAAAATGTTTAAACGTACCGTTCATTCTTTTCCGCATATAACTTTGTAGTGTTTACCAGCACGGTTGTAGATACTGACTTTCATCATTTTTTAAATTCCGGACCAACCAATATATCTTTTCTGTAAAGCAAAAATAAAACCTCCATCAGCTGTATAAAACGGATTAATTATCTAAATCATTGGGAACAATAAAACACCAAAAAGTGCAAAATTCTTGCCTAACAAAATAGTACTCAGCCTACGATCTGTTCCTGAAAATATGTGGTATAGATAACAGGTTGATTACACATATTCAAACAAAGAAATATATTGCAAACTGAAAATAACTTTTGAATCTTTCTCTTTGAGTGAATCGATATTTATGTTAGAACCCCATAAAAAGTATATTGTGGTTGTAATACCCCCTTTTCTTGCTGTGTTTATGGTATGTTATTGAATTATGTACCGGCAAAGCAGGCGAGACATGGCATTCTACAGAAATTACTGATGCTTCATTCTTAGCAGTAGACCTTTAAATTGTTTTGAATTATAAGCGTGAAAGTGGAGAAAAGACAATAATCTGGATTTATTTCCTTGATGGGAAACACAGTATTGTGGAATTCCACTGGCAGCATCTCTTCATCTTTTTCTAAATTACCAATATTCTTCTTCTTGCATACCATACTTTGCTAAAGAGCCATTATTGTTCTTATACGTTGTGATGATTAAGTAGTTTAAATACAAAATATTCTTTATATAGTAAATCAAACGGATGTACGATCGAGTTAGGTTGTTGTTACTCTGCGACAGCTATACCCAGCTATACTGTCAGGGTACGAAATGCACATTAGCAAGTATAACATTTGCTGCCTGTTCTTGGTTCTACTACCGAATGAAAAACCTGGTTCAAAACTTTGTTCTGAGAAGAGAACAACACACAATGATATAAGGCTTTAGTTTACTGTTCATATAACTGTCTTTCCTAAACCTTTATCCTCAAAAGGATACAGGTCAAAAGTGCCGATTAATATGAAAAAGAGTGTTCATTGCCGTTAAAGTAATTCCAGGAATTTTCTAGCAAGCTTCTTCAGAATAATGATGATGAAAAAAATTATTTACAAATGAAAATAGTTATCACTTTAAAGCGTCTTTAAGATAAAGATCAATTGACTGCATCCACTGCATCAGTCTTGTGTTAAAACTATTAGCTCCGGGATTTTTTTCAAAACCGATCACTTCTATTTAGGTATTATGGAATTGAGGACTATATGTAAGATTAAACTACTTCCAAAACTAAAGCGCTTAAAAGCATGCAAAACTGCTCACCTTCGAAACTGAAGATTGGACAATAGAAGTGCTCCAATAAGCGTGGGCAATGTAACACTTTGCAAAAACACATATTGGCACACGTTTACGAACAACTGTGATTATATTAAACTACAATCAAGCGTTATATTTGATTGGACGTAGTGCAATACGCAAAGGGGGTCCCTTTATCGAGGGAAACCAACACTCGCGTGAATTCTGCTAGAAGTCACTTGTTTTCCCTTATTTCCAAGGACCTCTGGACAAATGTCGTTGTCAGCTGGAAGTTCTAATAACGCGCCAAAACTATAAACATTTTTCCTCTAATCAATGAACACAAAATATCACAACTTCACACCTGCATCACACGTTCACAATTACATAGCAACCTCACAACTGCATGATTTATCCTTGCTAGATTTCTGCAACGTAGCTCCAGTACTTACATACCATAAAACACAAATCACAACTCAAACACCAAATACAGGGAATTGTTTTCCAACTCTATCTCTGGGTCAGTGGAATATCGATTTTAATCCTCATTTCGCATGTGTCCCTATACCATTTAAACCTTCATAGCAACAATAAAGGCGTATCCAGATAATGAAATAATCACTTCTCAATAATTCCATTGTACAAAATACCGGCCCCTGTCACAAATAAAAAATGCTGTTTTAGCTAAGTAGTGTTGACTCATTAAACTATCCAAAGGCCAATCAGAGGTTTGTATGAGAGACAGACCCACAAGAAAATACGCCATCGATTGGGGGGGGGGCGAGCAAAATAAATGGCGGCCGACAAATTTTGTTACCCAACCAAAAAAGTCTCATTGTGGAATCAGACGCTTTTATGAACGACCTAAATTTATACGAGACTCACAGAACCACCATACTGTAATCTGACCTAAAAAAAAATATAAGCAAAAGGAAGTGCCTGCGACCAGGTAGAATGATGTTGGATATCTGTTGATTCTTGGGTAATTGTTGTATTTTTCTTTCTCCATTGCAATTTTTGGATCGCTAAGTGCGAAATTTTAGAGATTCAGAGGGTTTTTGGTTTGTTAATTTATAATCATGCACACATATACCCCTAAATGAACCCCAGGTGCTTTAGAATTAAAACCTTTATTTGGGTTCGGAGGGGCCCAGGAAAGTCCACCTAGATTAGTTTTATTTTCATAAGTTTATTATTACCCATTTAACGATATTTCGTCGTTTTTCATTTCATATAATAGCATATGTTGCTGACGCTGACAATATGTCGATCGCGTTTTTGGAATTGAACCCATGAAGTAATTTCCACTGGTCGATCGAAAGTTTGTCTATACGCCTTAACCACTCGACCACAGGGCTCTTACAGATATACAGCTGAAATTAAATATATTACTGTATCAAACAGACAGACGTTAAACATATACACGCATTTAGATCGTATAATTTATTTATCAAGTATTCTAATATTTTAAAATTTATATTTAATGTAACAGGTACAAATTTCTCTAACGAGTGTACAATTATCGATTTTTGGCAGACCTGTAAATCTCGGCGAATTATTGATAGCGTGACCTCATGTGTGAAATCCTGCGTGTTATTAATAGCGCATAGGTATTGTTAGCGGCTTGACACGTGATAGCGGGTATGACTAAACTGTGAGTAATTGAGATTCCGACAATTCGGCAATTTATTGTAGTTGGAAAAAAATACGTTGCGTTACTGGATATACTGAAATTTTCTGTTTTATTAAACAATTTTGATATAGCTAAGTTATATGTACCATTAGTAACAAGCTGCACTGAATTTGGATGAATATAAAAATATTTTCCAGCAGCTGTAATAGATTTAAATTCTTTTATTTCACCGCTTTATAGATTAATTGATTTCATTGGCTTAGGTGTATATTTGTGTTTTCCGGTTTTTCCACGTTTACTATTCTCACTTGGTGTGATTGCTTCAAGGTTTCCAAGATGGTTATCTTTTTTATCGGAGTTAATGTGATCGATGACTAAACCATCATCTATCACACCATTAAAACATTCATATACGAATCTATGTGAAAAATTATTTTTTTATTTTTTATCCCCAGGAATCGCAATACCAATACTGAGGTACCCCATGTTATTGACATTACCGAGAGGTTTTGCGACGACAATTCGTGATGACACCACCTCGGGCAGTTTCATATTTATCATAGATCGGATGACATCTAAATTCATCAATATCAATATTTTTCAGTTTGCTCAATACATAAATTTCTCTTCTTCTAATATAATATTTTTTTTCAGCAGAGGAATACTTCTCGAGATAATCTTTTGCATATTTTATTCTGATGACATCAGAAGCATTTTGTTTCTCGTAATATCGCTTAAGCGTACGAAATTTTCGTCCGCCGCAAGATACACATAACTGGGTCTTTCCCTTAACCCCCAGCCCACACTTCAGACATGGTTGTGGTCCTGTACTGCCACAGCGAACACTGGCCATGTGATATCCACAATATTCTCCACAACAATTTTTTTCCACAAGAACTTACTAATCCGATCATAAGCCATCAACAACTATGTTTTGCCTGATGCATATTATATTATTATATAGATGACTAATTCTACTGCTACAAAACAATTGCAAGAACAGTATTTTAGTCTAGCCGGGATAAATTCAAATTTTCCAAAGTCTAAAATTGCACAAGAAAAATTGCGAGATGAGATAAAATTGTTATTAACCGCGAGTGAAATAGATTGTCTGCAATAGAACCGAAGAAGAGTAGAGACAAGGTTTTTGAACGAGAAGGAAAAAGATTATCAGAGATCGAACCACAACACACTACTAGATTTGATCTTGATAGATTAACCAGGAATAAGAAACAACCGCCGCTTGAGTTACAATTACATGAATTTATCAAAATGGCCAAAAATGAATTTGCGCAAGATGGCGCGTCTCATGATTGGTCAACGTTTAAAACTGATGGTGATGGAATATTTATTGATTCCACAATGGATGACAAACGAACGGCTACTGTTATTAATAATCTTGTTGATGACAGCAAGTACATATTCAGAATAAAATTTATTGTCGAACATATCAGCGAAGATGGTCCGACTTGGATTATTCGTGATAAACTCGACCCTGTTAAGGAATCGCATCGACATAACAACATCGTCGCGATAAATAAAAATTCTAAAGCAGGCATTTTCACCGGAATAGACCAACCATACTACAATAACGCGTATCCAGTGTCCGCAGTTGTTTACGCAATTTATCGTTTAAACGAACCAGACAGAGATGCTCTTGCTCCGATGAAAACAGGCTCGCTAAATTGTGATACTCAAAACATATAATGGATCATTTTGTAAACCTTAAACGTGGACATGGACTTACAGAATCAAAAATTTAAAAACATAGTACAATTGGAAAACTCTCTTATCAACGGAGCTAAGATAGATGACGTGGTTATTTTAGAACAAAAAACATTAATGTTTCCGATAATTATAAAAACAATCACAAATGAGATTTTTTTTTTACAATTCTGGTAAATACTGAAGTAAGGTACTCCAATAATTTTATATGATCATAATTCACACGTGTGGACCAACTCGGTGACAAAATTTCCGAGAGAGAGAGAGAGAGAGAGAGAGAGAGAGAGAGAGTAATACGATGTTACCACGGTGACGTCTACGAAGAAATCTACAACATGAGTAAGTATGACCCTGTATCAGTCTGGTTATTTCACGGAGATGACTGAGTCGGATGAATCAACATTTGATCAGTTTATGTTACCATCTGGAGTTTTTTTATCGGAATGAACCACTCCAACAAAATATGAAACATATTTTCATAAAATATAACATAGACAACGATGAATTACTCTAAAACTGTTTACGGTGTCGTCTGTTGTTGTGCTTATAACCCAACAAAAAAATTCATGGCGACCAACTCCAAAAGAATGTCTCTATGATGTAGCACAATCTTGTGTCGAATTTGGTTATGGCGGTCTTTGGAACACAAAATATAATTCCTCCGATATGATTTCTGTCGACACTGTCGCTGCTTATCCGGCGGATTTTCTTGGACTTGGCAAGTGTAATCGTTATTTTTGAACGATTCGACTAGAGTTGCAATAAACGGGCCGATACCACATATCGATCTTACTGGATTTGCGGAGATTGAATCATTCGAGTTTTCAGCGAGTATTCATCTGGTTATACCAATTTGGTTTGGTAGATACTTTGATAAACCGACGCGAAAACTCAGAGTGATTGGGCTCCAATAGCATTATTACGATATATGTTAGACACTAAGATTTTAATGTCGTTAACGGTAACCGCTGCGATAATTTCGTACGAACAATAAAAACAAGTTTGGTTACCGCAACACAACAAAGGTATTGGTAAATATACTCAGTGTTCATCACGTCGTTGTACAAGATTAATCATGGAACCAGCTGAATCAGATTTTGGTATCAAGGACACAGCAGCAATTGGTGTATTGGTGTCACGGAGAAATGCAACAACATGAGATGGAACAATTATTGGCACGATCGATCAGTAGCTACTGCGACGGCAATTCTCCTCAGTATACTTATTTTGAGATCATCTATGTTGGCATACTCGTCAATAAACCTAATATCGATGATCGACAGATTTCCCAATGATGTTGTTAGAGTTGCCACAGATTCTTTCTATATTAGTCGTTGTAAAATGAATCTTATTATCCCATTTATCGAAGAAAGAACCGATGTTGTTAATTGGGGGATCGTGAAGAATAAAACACGAACAAATACGTAAATATTCTGAATCCGCTGACGTTAAAGCACCTGATGTTTATTATCGCAACGATAATTTACCACAGATTTCGTCATCATCGTCAGTAAATGATCTAATCTCGAGACATAACACAGTCTGTCTTAATGGTCCTGGTGGTTCTGGTAAAACAAAGCGTTAAATAGAATTATTTAGAAGTTCAGATATGATTGTGCTAACACCAACCCACCGGCTTGTCAGAGAGATCTAACGTCGTGGTGTCAGCGCATGCACGTATCATAGTTTCTTAGACGGCGTAGTGATGCATGGACACCCGAACGAAAAGGTGAGAAATATATCCCAAAAATAGTTATTTGGGACGAAATATGCACGGTGTCCAAAGAAACATTACAGACATTTCTTGAATGGTTATCAGCAAAATCTACGGTAATTATTATGTGTGGCAATCCAGGGCAACCTCCGCCATTTACCAGAGAATCCCCACATGACTGGCTGAAAAATTACGTACGTTGGCTACTACGAAGAAATGTTGTATGATCATCGATCACGTGATGAAACATTACGACAATTAAAATCGCTAATCAGACTACAACCAGATACAATTCAATGTGAAATCATGCGTACTGTAATTCCAGAGACACCAATGTCTGATTTCTGGAATTCACGGCTCCCTAATGATCGAATAATTGTATTCAGGAAAATTGTACGAGATCACGTGCAGCGTAAAATTATTTGATCTTCACAAACAAAAATTTCCAACTAAGGAAGTCCCGTTATCTTACCGCCCTGCAAATACACTCCGGAAAAATATATTCGTTGACATTCCTGGTGACACCAGTGGTATCCGTATGAAAAAAGAACTCGTTCTTAATGATATTGTCGAGGTTCTATTAGAGGCTGTACAACAAGCGTTGTCGTTAAACCCATTGTGCTGGACTCTGAGCTATGCAATAACAATTCATTCGTCTCAGGGATTTACAGTCTCAGATACCAATATCTGGATTGTCGATGATCGCATCGAATGGTCAAATTTAGATTATCTGGCTGTGTCAGGAGTAACAGAAACATCTCAGTTACACAGAGTTGTCTAGGTGTTGGAGCTGCCAACGGCAGTAGTTGATGTGCTACCGCCGTCACAAACAACAGCGTCACCTGGAATTATCAACGCAGTGAAGAAAAAATTAGCTGGTTATGCGCGAGGTGACTAAATAAACAGCACCAGTTTGATCTGGATATGGAATTTGTCATGACGCTGAAACAACAACAAAATAATCACTGCGCATGCTGTTACACAATTTTCCTAATGACGAACGACAATTTACCGTGGACAGAATCGATAGTAGTCTCGGCCACACACGCGAAAATGTCTCTCTGATATGTCTTGAAAGTAACAGGCTTAGAGGAGCTTCGTTCCTCAGAGCCTGTGACTCTTGTTAGCGTTTTTGTTGGCGCGTATTTAATCTTGTGGTAACTGGATGTTTTCAGGAATTACCTGTAATTGTTCACGGACAAATCCACGTTGAGGAGCTGTTGAATCTAGTTTGTAGAATGGTGGCTGCACAGTAGATCTTACCACGCTGGAAATTGTATGTTTTGTTACACTCCACAAGGGATCAGTTGCTCTTGCTGCACCACCCTGAAGTTCACAAGGTTCATATAAACACCTCACTGTTAGTTTACTACCCAACACTGGTTGTGTTTGATCTACCGGTGATTTTCGTCGTGGTATATGTCTTTTCGCAATTGCAACGACAGGTTCTATGTTAATCCCACTCGTGACCACATTGTTTAACGCGACCACCACATGAGGTAGTCTCTCAACCGATTCACGAGATCTCTCCTGAACACTCAGCATTCCGCTCAGTAATTCTTGGGCATACTGATGTCCAAAGAGTTGCTGTGCAAGTGTTTGATTAAATCGTTCAACGATTGCCTGATCGTGATGTATCGCTGTGTGTCCACGTCCAATTTTAATGTGATGTTGCATCAGCGTCGTTACTGAACTGAGAAATTTATTGCCAGGATCAACCTGTAGCAATTATGGCCAATGCAGAGGTCCTCGCGAATAAATTCGTTCAAACGCTGCTGAGACTTCAGTTGCTGTTTTAGACGATAACGGTTCAGCCTCTTTGTATCTACTTACAACGTCTACGACAACCAACGCGTATTTCTATGTGCTCCGTTTATGCACGTCATGTGGTTGAAACAATATATCTGCCTGATGAACTTCCTTGGGTGTGCTGACATCAAACCGTCCATGTTGAATGGTTTTGAGACGTGGAAGATAAATCTGCCATATGGCCTGTCGCGACAACCAATCTGCGGCTACAGCTCGTGTGACACCTGCTGCATCGGCGAGTTTTTTAACTGATGCTGTACCTCTTCAATATCTTCTTGAACTATAATAAATCAACTCCATTATGTAATTGTTGGCATTTAATTGTAGTTCGGAGAGCTACGCTCCTAACACTATTTTACCTTTCATTGCCTATCTTATCAACCAGTTCGAGAGTGATTCTCGTATGTTTTTATTTTTTGTCGAATTCAGCGTTTGAATAAACTCGATATCCGCCATATGTCCTTGTTGTAAATCTGGAGTTTTATACACGACATCATTAACATGGCACGCTTGATCAATCGCATTTACCGGAAATTTGCCCAGTTTTGGTTGATTTTCTTTTCGTCAAGTCTAATATCAAGGCGAGTTCCAGAACCACAATAATTATATCCTGGAAGATGCATATCACCAGGATACTTAGCCCATGGCGTTCCAGGTATTTTCCCGAGTGCCTTAGCAATATCGCAGCCTGCTGTTGCAACAGGAATACTCACAAACTTATATTTTTGTGTGCCGCATTTTACACATTTACTTGTAAGTGCCGGCGTGTTATTTCACAACATGGTTGCTCTCAGAAATTTTGTACCAATGACTGTCTTGCATCGAATAAAATATAAACTCATGATTGTAAATAATATTATATCTGTACAATATGAACGTCATTGACTTTTCAGCAACACGTGAGCAAGCACGGATCAAGCAGCATCCAGTGTTACCAAATTCCATTCCAGCTGTTATGATTGGTCCATCTGGGTCGGGTAAAACTCAGTTGTTACTCAACTTGATAATGAGGTGGTTTAAATATGACAAACTTTATTTAGTAGAGCCATCCGTGGATGACCAACGATGCTATAATGTTTTAAGGAATTTAATGAATCAGCAGCAGCTGAAGACGATGATATTGAATTTATTACAGACATCGATGAAGCGCCGTTCGTCGAGGATCTTAACGGGGATATCAACAATCTAATGGTTTACGATGATGATATGCTTGACAAACAAGCAAATCCAGCCAGAATATTTTCACGTGGCAGACATTTAAACACAGATGTCATTTAAGTTACTCAGCGGTATAATCAGATTCCCAAGATAATTAGAGATAACTGTAATTTTGTTTTGTTTTTTAACGGGGTCGATACACATACACTTTGACATATTCATCATACATGGTGTCCCGGCGACATGAATATAGATAAATTTATGAACTTCTTCGCACATGCTCAGAAAAACTCGCATGGATTCATCACGACAAGTTTACACAATCCAGCAGCACGTTATCGAATTGGCCTAGATAAAATCTTTTATCAAAGAAATGCATTTATTGTTATAATGAACCAGGAAAACATTAACGAGATTATCTCTACGATCGAACAATTGTAACAAGATGGTCTTGCGGTTCAACTCGATGTTGAAAAAATCATCGATGATTTTGAGATGATACAGCAGCGACGTGAAGAGGGTAGATATACACTCGCGATTGAGTACAGATTTATCAAATTGCTGCAGCATGAAATGGAAATGTCATTGGCGGATTTACACGAACAACATGATATAGCTAAATTTGTTCCATTGGCAAGATCCATTGAGAAAATACGATCAGATTTGTCTCGACAATATGAAACTCGAACGGCTGTAAGTGCACGTGCGAGACAGCTAAAAAAACATGTGTCAGATTGCTTGCAATCCGCTGCTAAGATTCCAGAATCCGCCAAGGAATCCGCAGAATAGCAACAACACAAGAACCACAAAAAGTTTGAGATAGTAAACAAAAGTTAACAGCCCCAAAAAAAAATCGGGGGGAGGTTGGCGGAATGCGCTATTGTATTTTTAGGAGGGTCTTTTTTTCAAGGCGGACCATATCATGGTCTGTCACGCACATACAAACTAACTGTCAATTCTGCACCACCTGTGTCCAATAAATTACCGTCTTGGTCGGTTAGACGAAAACGTATTCGTGACAGCGATGGATTATGACATTGTAAATAAACATGATTATTGGACACCAAAACAATCATATGACCCTGCGGGAGATCTGGAGAAGAGCTGTCAAGAACATATCCCTTCTGGGTCTGCCTTTGTAATGCTTGCCCAGATGTGGTAAAGCAACCGTCGACTGCGTCAGAGACTAGATTTACGGAAATCGTCGATGTGATATTGACAATGCCCGGCGATACATGACGACCACCACCTGTTGGATCGTTGTTATGTCGGAAAATATCTGGAGAGCCTCTTATTTCGCCCCATACTGCAGAGATTTTTGGAAAATATTCGTCAATTATAGCTTCAAGATCCCGCTGCATTTTATCAAAATCCAACCCCGGTATTTTGAACGTACGCAATTGGTCTTCAGTTATCTTAAAATAATCAAGAAATCCTTTCTGTAAAATCCTCCTCCTCTTCTAATCATTCTATCACCAATTTGAATTACTGTTTCTAACAAAGAATTGTGATAGAATTATGTATCAGATTTCACTATGTTCATATGTTCTATCACACTAATGATTTCTTTTTCAAGATCATCATTTGGATATTCTAGCATATACTTTTCAAATATTTTGCTTAGATATTTTTGTGCATGCTCGTATTCATGTACCATTTGTTCGGCAAAAATTTGCTAGAAATCCCATTTTTCTCCTCTTCTATTAATTGTGTTTTTGACGCTATTGATTCACTATAACCCCATGAATGGTATGTTTTCCCGTCACTTCCGGTAATTGTTTTATAAAAATGATCCCCAGAAGCTAACCGTTCATTGTGGTATCTGTACTTTGTTTATCTACAGACACTCTTTCACCTCTATTATCAAAACTTATTTTTCTGAATGCTTGTATGTCTGATAAATAATCAGATCGTGCTGGTTGTGGCGGTCCAGTATAAATCGGCGCTTCCAACGGCCATCCCAGCACAGTTCTGATGGACGACTTATATACGTCAACGGCGTTATCTGGAGTCGATATTTTAATATCAGCGATCAGCGTTGGCTCGTGTACTTTGATAGCAATCTTTGATTCTTTTCCTGTCATTGATTTGATTCTATGCAGAAGTTCATCATTGATTTGTTCGAGTTGATATGATCCTGTTGGGATGGTAACGACTTCCCAGATTGAGGCTTGCACATTAGTTGCATCAGCGGGAGTTTTATGCGAGGATACCATTGAATTAATGGCGTCTAATCCACTAATCTATCTCTGATATTTGGCCAACTACAATAAAGTCGTAATTGTGCCAGTGCGATTTCAAGTGTCCGACCATTAGGAGCTTTTATCGGAGTTGGAAAACCAATATCGAATTCTGGCCGTGTTGACGTTGCTGATATCATTGTGGTCGTCGGCTGCGTTGTGCTAGCGGTGATCTGTTCCAGTCGTGTGGTTATTTCTGCGGTCATTATTATCTTTACGGCGGATTCTAATTGTGGCTCTGGCAACGTTGGCAACGTTGGTTTCAGTATGTTTGCATTCTTTTGATACCGATAATAAATATTCCTGATCGCAGCAAATTCATTGATATGGTACCGACGTTTAACCCCGCTGACAGTATCGATGATATATTTATGCACACATATGTCGCAGCATAAGTTATTTTCGTGTGCTCGTACAATTTTTTATTGGTACATGTAGATATTTCTTTCGCGATAATATTGAGTGTACAACACCACCAACAAAAAAGACACCGATTAGAACTACCGGCGGAATCACGTGCGTCGCTGATAAAGTGCCGATTAATGTCATTGTTTCAGCGACCAGCGAGGAAACCACGTATACAACATTGTCGGTGACGATGGTTCGTCTACGATATTCTTGTTGTTGTTGTTTTGTCATATGCTCGTCGACGATTTCATCCGGCGATGCCTTCCATGCACATGCTTGATTATACCGAAAAGATTGTGTGGTATTCGTTATGGTATATACTAAGTTACCATTTGAGATGTTTTCTCGACAAATTCCAGACAAAACCAATATTTTATTGTTGCCATTTTTTTTCTTCTGGATCCAGTATGAATGATTCAAAGGTATTTTGATTTAACACGACTGAGATGGTTCCGGAAAATATGTCGGTGAGATGACTCTATGGATATCTCGTATATATCTTAAATCTAGCGGCACTAAACACGGAGAGCCTGTACACTCCGGTAACTTCAATGGTTTATATGATAAAAATGTTTTGCGGTGACCATATCCCCGATCCAGACACTACTGTGTATACCACGTTGATGAGCGCAGTCGTATGAATTACACCATCGGCAATCTTTTAAATTTTATCGAGTTCAGTGTTTATCGAATTGATCCTTGAGTTGTTGGTGAGCTCATTGTTAATAATTTTGATTGTTGTTTTAACGTTGACTAGATCAACAAGTTGTGTGTGAATTTCAGAGAGCTTGGTGTTGATGACCATACCGCGTTGCTGGTTACCTTAGACCCCGTCTTTTTTTTTTTTTGAGGAGTTTAGATTGTGTCCTGTCGATTTTTTCAGTCCCATACCGGCAGATGTCCCAACACCACCAAGTGCAGCTGCTTTTGCAACAGTTGGAGCTTCTGCTGAAATTAGAGCTGGTAACACCGCTAGAAACGGCAACATAGTGCCGGTTTTTGTTGTGTCGCTGATCGCATTCGTAGAAAGATCAAGACGAACGACAATTTTTGATTTCTTGGCGTCATTGTAGTGTTTGATCTGACATTCTGTCAACGATAATTTATTTTGGCCCTGCAACGCCGCTGATTTCAGAGTTATGTTTGCCACAGAATTCTTCTTCGATGCGTATTGCAGTTTTTTAATCTGACCAGGTGTCAGAGTAACATTGACGTGATGATATTACATTATAACATCATGAATGATCTAATTACAGATCGGTTGCGATCCAATTACATGTTTTCAACAGGCGCATCAATCACTCTCATTCGTCCGCCAACACCTTCAAGCAACATTGTTTTGTCTGACAGTATTACAGAGATTGCTCTGTAACCACCAGGACCAGCAGGTAGATCATTAACAGTAGCTAGTACATACATATCAACGACAGATTGTCTGAAAAAATCCGACGTTCCAGTGAGAAATAATAGATTGGATACAGAGTTAAGAAATCACGCTGAGATATTTGCACACCAGAATCAACATTATGATCATGCCCCATAAATCTCATCAAACTATTACACGCCCGTGCTAGGTTGTTTTGTTCAAAATTCAGTATTATGTCTTCGGATGGTTCCTGATGTCCCTTTTTCCTCAGCGAAATCTTAGACACAGCTAATCTATCAAAATCATCAGGTTTCTTTCTTGATTTTCTAATCTTGTGTTACCTTGAAACGCAACGAATATATGTCGTGGTGCTGAAATTCCCTTTTGAGACGCTATCCGCAATGCAAATGAATTTGCTGTGCTTGTAACTGAGTCTGTGATCATTGTCAGCCACAACAACGTTAACTTGACGCCGTTATCCATGAACGATAACGATCGAGCTTCTTCTGTGAGCGATGGAGTCGTTGCTGTCATCCACAAAAAAGTTTTGATAGCACTGCTTTATCTGCAGCTGCAGCATTATCTCGCTAAATTGCATCGTTGTCAGTGGACTTTCGGAATAACTCAGCTGTATGTTTGGCTCCGAAGATAACTTTTCTAACATGTCTGCAGAATCCAAAGATATGCGATAACGGTATCACACAGCTGAATCTACCTTGAGTATCAATTTGAGATCGTCGTGCTGAAAATCCCAAGTTAAATTCTGGATTGCCGCCATGGACTACCGGGTTTACGTCGGCGTCAGCGGCGCCTGCGAAGTTTCTTGGTCGTCTTATGTCATACTGTGGATGGATAGGATGATCAGTAATATCCTTTGAGAACATCTTGCAAAACCGAGTATCATCGTAGCAACATCGACGTCATTTGTGACATACTTCGATTCGTCTACTATCAATCAAATACACGACACTTTTAAATAACGCAAAAATACCATTATTAACGAATCCACATTTGTCATCTGCATCGTATAGATATTGCTATCTCTCAACAATCTACTCTGATCTTCAATAAATGCATCGGCAGGCAAGAAATACCTGGATGTATCTTCGACTTTTAATTCGATTCGTCCACGTTGGTCTGTTTCTCGTGCTTCATAAGAATAATGTTGATAATCAAGCACAGACTCATCCTTGAGTACTGGAGCATCCGTGGGATCTGACACACGCTTGAACATTTTTGTTATATTCGCTGCTGTCTAAAACGATGTTCAAACATTGATCAATAAGTGGTTGATCAGCGATGACGACAGACCAGACCATTACCCACTATTAGGTTGAGGTTATGTCTTTTTTCTATCTCGGCGGCAGCTTGTTTTGTCATAGATGGCCCATCAGCTAATTATTTCAAACGCTCATTTGCAGCTTGATTTATTATTGTGCTGACACTTCCTGGCATCACAGACAAACGTTTGATCGACCAGTGAAAACTACTTCTTGGCTTCGATTCCAAAAAATCTCGATCGACATATTGTCATCGTCAGCTACAGATGCTATTATAGCGGGAGAGTACCCGCAATGCAACACGAAATGTCGTTAAATGGGTAATTGTAGACTTATAAAAATAAAACTAACCCAGGTGTACTTTCCTGGGCCCCTCCGAACCCAAATAAAGGTGTTAATGCTAAAGCACCTTGGGTTCACTTGGGGGGGGTGTTTGATTATAAATTAACAAACCAAAAACCCTCTGAGTCTTTAAATTTCGCACTTAGCGATCCAACAATTGCAATGGAAAAAGAAAAATACAACTATTATCCAAGATTCAACAGATATCCAACATCATTCAACCTGGTCGCGGGCACTTCCTTTTGCAAATTTTTTTAGGTCAGATTACAGTATGGTGACTGTGAGTCTCGCATAAATTTAGGTCGTTCATAGAAACGTCTGATTCCACAATGAGACTTTATTGGTTGGGTGACAAAAATTTGTCGGCCGCCATTTTTTCGGGTCGCCCCCCACCCCACCCCACCCCACCCCAAAAAAATCGGTCTTGTATTTTGTGGGGGTCGGTCTTTGGATAGTTTAATGAGTCAACGCTACTTGGCTAAAACAGCATTTTTTAGCCTCCATTTCGCAAAACGGGACTTTGATGAAGGCTCCCCCAAAATGTCGGTCGCCATTTTTTTGCGGTCCCCCACCCCCCGTCTTGCTGCTTAAAGTATGTAGCAGCAGTTTCTTGCTTTATTCTAACCCAGACTGTGCACACACGACATTGCTGTTCATTTTCACTGTTTCATTGTTTAGGAAAAAATCACGTGATAATCTTCGACACTACGGCAGATTTGAATGTTCCCAAGAAAAAAGCGATTGAAAAACTGAAAATTCACCGCTTTTGTCAGGACAAATACAACTTGAAATCAGTCAACGAATCAAGATTTTCAATAGTGATGAATTAGAACTCATATCCAGGCCATATTCAATGCGTTTATAACGCGTGGATAAATGTACCGCTCATAATGGCTTATTGAGTGATAGTACAAGTAAATAAGAACCCGATCTACACTCACTGATTGTATTTAATTTTCAGGAAATAACATTACACATACTCAACTTTTGCGAGGAGGAGGGGACTGCGTATTGCTGAATGTAAAAGAGGAAGCCATACTAAATTACCTTTGTGACAAAGAAAGACCCTTCATCTGTCAGTTCAGTAAGTCCTCTGTCGTACGATAAAAAAACAATTTCATTCAATGTAGAACTCATTTTAGTTGTACTAACACCCCTTAATCTTGTTCTATCTCTAACTTTACATTATGTTAGCAAATTGTTCATATTAAATGAGATAATGTCACATCGCACCTATATCATTTAAACGAGTTGACGTGGATGATGATAATGATGATATATATTATGACTATTATGATAATGGTTAAGACTACGATCATCAACATGGTTGTCATCGTCATCATAATCATCACCACTATTATCATCATCAATGGTCATAAAAAGGTATACATTATGGGGACAGTTTTTCTAGCATAGTGATGATGGCAAAACATTCAATATATGTCAAGGCGTCTCATTCATATGTGCCAAGGACTAAAATCTTCTGTTCATACTGTCATATTTACTCTTGTGTATTGAAAAATGAACTGTACAGCTGCTACCTTGCGAAATCTAAATTATTTCACCTAAACATTGTTCAATCCACCATCTTATATACTTCAGATGATTCAACCTGAACAAGTTGATGAATACTGAGGTAATATAATAGGAACTCCATGTGACTATTAACAAATATATTTTATCTTCCTGGTTAAAGTCATCTTAAATAATTTTGATTAGAATACAAATACAACAGCAGATAACAGTTCTCTTACTAAAGAAATCAGTTATAATCATGCATTGACAGCCAGCTGTACATAATCCAGTTTCCTCTCATCGAAGGAGTACTTAATAATAGAACCCAACAAAGTCATAGGCCTTGCTATCTGAGAAGATGGCTAATGAACCCTTGTTCATTATGTCGAAAAACTGTGATTCCGTTTTAATAATGCATGTGTTTTTACGGGTTGAATGCCCTTAATTAATTAATGTACAAAATTAGATCATAAATGTTTATTACTTAGTCCGCTGTTATGTATATTTAATTTCCATTATTTGTTGTTAGGTTTTTTATTTCATTATATGCGATTGTAATGTAACATTGTACTTTGGACTTAATCTTGTCCAAAATCAAGTTTATTTTCTGCTTGACCTGAATTATTTACATTTTTATTCTATAAACAAGTAATACATAGCTAAAATATTCTCTAAGAATACGTGTTTAATAGCAGAATCATTATTAATAGAAGTAAACATGTTTATTTCAATCTGAGTCTTGAACTTTGGAAATTTCTTATGAATTGCCTGGTCTAACTGCTATTTACTACACATTTTATATTTTAATTTTAGTAACAGACTGCTAATTATAACTTGAGAGTTTATTTTGTAAACATTATAAACATTCCCGAAGGTTATCTTCCATTAGGTAATGAGTTTTTTATTCTTAGAAAATGTTAATTGTGACCTGAGGTCAGGCAGAAGACTATAATCTTGTTACTGGAAAAATTATTCATTCGTGCTTTAAGATCTAGCAGAATCAATTTTGTATTATTGTTGTGTCCAAAGTTCATTTGGGCTGGAATTTATTTCTTCAAATTATTTAATTCAATAATTATTTTCTCTTGAAATGCATAGTGCTCATAAACAAATAATATTCTTGGACTGAGACATTCACTGTGATTTATAGTGAATTCAAACCTGGAATTATATTACTCTGTTTCGACAAAGACTGTTGGTACAACAACACAATACAGGCCGCAACAGGCACATCAACACCTTCAGCGTTGGATTTAATTTGGATTTCCACTAAAGTTTATTCAGAACTTTAAATTGTTACGACTTGTGTATTTAATTCTAGGATTATTTGGGATTTAATTCGCAATACTGTATGTTATTTTTTTATTCATTTTCACTTTGTATTCTAGGGAAACAAATTATTTGCTGAATTTTACAAAGCTTCTGACATTTCACTCTTTTCTGTTACTTATTTTAAATGCATAGACTCCTAACACCTCTTTAGCAGTTTGCCACATAAATTCTTGTTTAGGATGAAAATATAGGTAGGTGTTTGAAAATAGACGCAATGGTTGTATTTACACAGATAAGCACTAGCAGCAATGATACAAGCAGATTATTTTGTACTCAGGGTATATTTATCAAAATTAAATTAGTTTTTCCACTGATAATTCAGGTAAGAAGCCATACCAGGTAATATGGATATTAAGCTGGCTTGCTCGTTTTTTTTTACTTTTATCGTTGTGCATACAGATTCACGCGTCTGAGTCGTAATTGTTTAAGGTCGTATACACGGTTGTTTGTTAATTAAAATTTTATGGAAACATGGCGTTATCTAGAATCAGATAAATGTTTATGTTGTTTAGGGCTAGTTTAGGCGGCTAGTATAACTGGTAGAGACAGAACCTGGGAAAACCCCGGTTAGAACCACCGACCCACAGGAAGCTACTGGCAAGCTTTCTCACGTACTGACATATGTCGAGCCTGAGACTCGAATCCAGGCGGACAAGATGAGATGGAAGAGATCGGTAAAGGCGAGTTCTTTAGACAAGATAAATGTAATAAGGTTAGAATCATCTCCTTAGTAGCAAATAAAATGGTAGACAGACAGATCTATAAATAGATTGGAGAGAGCGAAAAAACTAGGCATTAGTTCTCAAAATGCGAACAAGTCTCCATTCACTCCATGTCTTCCTTCCTCTTGTTAAGTGTGTGTGTCTGTGTGTGTGTGTGTGTGTGTGTGTGTGTTTTCTTCCTTCAAATGTCTAACTTTCAAAGTTTCCAGCAACCAAAGTATCTGTTCATGTGTGATTTTCTTGGTTTAAAGCCCATGATAATTATATTAAAATGAATTATTGTAGCTACTAAAGAAATGTTAATATGGTTCACATTTAATCTGTGAGATAGGTATAAATATGGATGCATATTAGGATACCTTATTCTCTTTTCAGATATTGACCACTATGCGTTCTGTGTTCCCGGCGTGTCTCAGCCTAATGACATCTGCTACACATACGTGAAAAATGATCTCTTCTCCTCCTGGTGTTCAGCACGAAAAAGCTGTTTTGAAAGAGGAGGCGATTTAGCTTCACGTGACCACGATGTAGAAACATGGGGAAAGTTTTTAATAGACGCAAATGTGACGCGAGTTTTTGTTGGAGCTGTGTATAATTTGACGAGATGGCAGTGGCTCAATGGTAGATACAAGTCAAACAAATGTGTTCCCCCACCCACCCACTTATTCTGCGTGATGTTTTGAGGGAGCGAATTCAACACTTACAATCAGGTGAGTCAAACGCAATACACTTTTATCTATTGTGTTTGACTCATCTGATTGCATGTCAGTAATACTTAACAAGACACAAAATATTTATAGTAAACGATGATAATTAGGTGATTAATTGAAGCAAAACAATTTAAGGCGTTATGTTAGCAGTATTGACTACATTAGGTTAAACACACAACACCTCACTCCCATTGCTCTTTGCAAATGTTACCCTCACAAATATACTACGGTCCCTACTGTAATTAATAACCACACTGGCCACTATTGAAGTGGTGTTTTGAGGTAATATTAGCCTGATATATATATATATATATATATATATATATATATATATATATATATATATATATATATATATATATATATATATATATATATATATATATATAAAAGGCATAACGGAATGTGCAATCCCTGGATTCTACAGGAAAATGCTTGAAAATACTAGGCAAAATTAATATTTAATACAAATAATAATAATATCATACAGGTTAGATAATTTTCGTACTCTACGGAGATTCGAACCCAGGTCCGCGGTTAAACGGCACCCATCGCCTTGATCGTATGCACCTGTCAGTATACCATCAAAATTAGGCACACATCACCAAACAGTGATGCTCCAAAGTAGGTGGTATAAGCACTCGTGCGTTACAAAACGATGTTATAGTGCGTAACAAAAGAACATCGTATCTATTGGAAGTATATACATGTAAGTAATCATTGTTGCATTTGTCGAATTGGGTGAGATACAAGTATATACTACACAGTAATCAAACAAACGGATTTAAGGGTAACCTTAAAACTTGCATTTATCAAGTTTTGTGATGTTGATCTAAAGTCTTTTGTAGCAGGAATCGTTGATAAAAACGGTTTCTCTAATCAATAAGGCTTTTATCGTAAAGATTGCTAAATTAGTCATCAGACTGTTACTAATATAATTGTGTATAAAGGACCTAAATTTTTTTAAAATTGGTTTTATATTTACAAAGGTGGGCAAATATTTTCTTCGTATTTCTCCATATAGTGGACAAGCAGTAATAAAATGGAATTCATTTTCGATGTTAACGTTACAAATTTGACATAGTATTTCCTCATAGCAAATACTTTCATATCTTCCCGTATTACCTCTGATTGGCAAGTTCCCCACTCTAAGCATAGCGATTATATAACAAACATTGCTATCTCCCAACAATTCTAGATATCTTTGACAAGTAAATTCTACTTTGACCTATAGAAGCGCAGTCTTTCCATCGACTTAATCTCATCCTGCAGCATTTGCCTAAAGGTATCTTCACGTCTCTGGCTGAACAATCTAAGAAATGTATTTTCATCATTTATGCCCTGAGTATACCAAACATTGCCAAATCCAAATGTAAATAGAAACTTTTCAATATAGTTTGCCCAGCAAACACAATTTTCCCTCATCTTAACTTTAAATTGTAGCACTGTTTAGGATATCTGTCTTCCGGCATTATTAGAATTCTTGGCCAATATTTCAAAATATATTTATATCTTATACACTGCATACTAATTCTTCCTAATTCATTATATACAAATGCATTTGGAGTAGACTTAGATGTACCAAAGATATATTTACAAAACGACAAATGAGCTGTTTCAATATCATTAGCATCATAAAAACCCCAAAACCTCAGCTCCATAATTAAGTATGGAATCTATCTTCGCCTCAGATAGACGAAACAAACCAGGTACAGGTAATCTGCCAAATTTTGAAAGACTTTGCTTCAATATATGCACAGCCTTCAGCGCCTGTAAAGATAGAGTTTTCTGGCACATATACCAAGAGTTGTTTGAAGAAAATATGCATCCTAAATGTTTATAATATGATTCAATCTTTACCTCTGTATGGCCATAGTACCAATTTTTTGTAACTTCTGAGATAGCCAACTCTGCAAAATACAACCACTCTTGTTTTTTCCATGTTCACGTTTAATTTCCACTTTAGGGAACATGTATGCGACCTATTGAGCATATTTTGCAACTGGGTGAGCAGTGTCAGCAAAGACAATTAAATCGTCTGCATACAACAGTGAAAATAGTTCTAAGCTTTCTACTGACACTCCCCTGTTCCCTTAAGCTAAAAAGGGTTTCAAATCCTTCAAAAATAAAGAAAAGAGTAAAGGCTATAAAACACAACCCTGGCGTACGCCCAAAGGACAATCAAGCAAATGGGTAATAAGATTGTTGGACTTAACACATGCTTTTACATAATTATAAATTGCCTTAATGATTGTTAACCTTTTTCCACTAATTTTTTCATTAACTAGCTTTGGTTACAGTAAACGTCTCTCTATCCTATCAAAGGCTTTTTCATAGTCAACAAATACTGCATATAATCTACCCCTATGTTTTCTTAAATATTTACAAATTAATGTATATAATACAAATATATTATCTGCTGTGGAATGCCCCCGCTTCAAATCGTGCTTGCCCTTCTCCCAGTAATTCATTTCCCTCCACCCATTCATTTATTCTGTTATTTAAAATCGCGGTTAACACTTTGCTTAATGCCTCTGTAATTGGAGGGTCCATTTGCATCACTTTCTTCAAAATTGGTATGATAATAGCCGTTGACCAATATTCTGGATAATATTCAACATCGAATAGTTTATTAAATAATATTGAGAGAGAGAGAGAGAGAGAGAGAGAGAGAGAGAGAGAGAGAGAGAGAGAGAGAGAGAGAGAGAGAGAGAGAATAAATTTACAATGCATTAATAATCTGGATGAGCCGGTCTTCATCTTTAAATTCCGCCTATGCACAACCACTTCATAAATATAGGTGGGGGTATATTTGATATTGCATTGCTCATTGGAAGTTTTCATGAATTAAGAGTACCTATTTTTCAGTCTTCGCCTTGAGGAAATTAAAATAAATTAATAGATCATTGTTGGCACGGATTTTACAAGATTAAGGTATTACTTCAGTTAACTAATACACTTCCTTACAGACATACATTATTGATTTATGTATAACAACTTTTTATTTGGCCTAAAATCGTAAGATAAGGCATAATTAAGCTAAGTGTTAGTGCACCTTTAAAATTTTGCTAGAATTACAAGGAACACGTCTGCCATCGAATCTAGTTATTAGGTCACGAACACTCACCATCAAATCTAGTTATTAGGTCACGAACACTCACCATCAAATTTAGTTATTAGGTCACGAACACTCACCATCAAATCTAGTTATTAGGTCACGAACACTCACCATCAAATCTAGTTATTAGGTCACGAACACTCACCATCAAATCTAGTTATTAGGCCATGAACACTCACCATTAAAGAAAAAAAAATAAATGACTCAGTGAATATTCAATACAAAAATTAATTTTGTGAATAAACGCCAAAATGCTAGGTTATCATTAGGATGATTTTGTTATTTATTTAGTTAGTTTAAAACTTCATGAATAAGATTCACAGTTTAATACTGGCATTGTTTCTCCTTTACATAAATTACTGAAATTTCTGACAATTTAACATATTTAGTTTAAAGTTGCACAATGTGTATGACAACTTTGATTACCTATATAACTTCAGGAAACAATATAGACCATGTCAACAAGGACTTACTGAAAATTTCGCCATCTGTATACCACTGTGCTGCACTGATTCAATATAAGAGTTTTGCTCTGCTTCCGATTCAATGTAATAATTCAGAGAACTTTGCATTCCTTTGTGAAGGAGGTGAGTAAACCGCGATGTTTTCTTTTTAATATCATTTTTGTATGACCTGAAATCCAAGGTTTGGGCATCGACATTAATTTTCAAAACAGATTTCCCGACAGGGATATACCATTTGCGTTAATTTGTATTTTCTAATGTCCACCAATAGCAATTACAATAGCAGTGTAATGTACAGAATTCTCGGTAAATCACAATCACTTTGAAACTAAACCATGTTTCTAATCCCGACATTTGTCCATATTGTTTTGGGGTTTTATTTGCATGTTTGCAGTTGCAGACAGTTATTTTGTGTCATTGTAAGATGAAAGAAAAAAGCTAAGAAAAATGAGAGCATTTCTAAAAGACAAATATCAGAGCATTAGAGCAGGCATATATTGCGAT
>JAECUM010011697.1:0-39836 GCA_016617855.1 Megalonaias nervosa | reverse complement strand
CTTGCATGAATATATCTCGCTTTGTGCAGTACTGGTGACCTTCTTTGTTAAGATATGATACGAAGCGACAGGTGCTCGTCACCTGGACTGATCCTTATGAGTTACAAGTTGATAAACTAGACCTTGGCAGGAGCATTATCACTCACCTTTATTGTGGGCATTCTAAAATTTAATTTGTCATCTGTACATATTGCTGATATGTTTTGAGACAACTGTCTTAAAACTTGAATCAGATGATTTTGCTGTCTTATTTTACTGTTTAAAAATTAGCGACACAAGATTTTTAACGATCAAACTGACAGATTTACAGTTCCTTTCTTTGGTACAACTGAAGTCCATTTTCTAATTTAGAAATTAGATTATTCACTTAATGAAGAAAATATTCTTTATTTGAAACTGAATAAAAATGATATATCTCATTTTTTTCTTAGCGTTTATATCATATAACTAGAATAAGAAGTAAAAAGAAAAAAAACATTGAGTGCCGAAAATGTATTTTCACTATTCTATTGGTGTATTGCATAACGTATTTTTAAAAGAAAGTAGTGTTACGTGTAGGCTAGTACAAATGTAACAAAAGAAAAGAGTGAAGTCAACAAGCTTTGTAAATTTCAACAACATAATTTATTTCCCTAGAAAACAATGTAAAAATAGGAAATAGGACTTACGGTTTGTGAATATAAACCAAAAATTAATCCTAAAATTGAAAAATATAAGTCCTATCACTAAACAGTTCTAATTGAATCCAGGTTCGAATCTCGATGAAATTCCAATATGGAGGCGACGACGTCAGATTAGGTCGTTGTGCTAGTGGCAACAGATCCTCGATTGAATCACAGTTTATAATGTTTCCGTTTAGAATTCCAGAATAAATTTCCACTGAATTTCTTTGCCCCAGAACTTTTATAAATATGAAGTACTTGTTTAGTTTTCTAGAGAATAAATTATTCAGTTCCAAAAAATATATGAACTTCAAAATAATCTGACATCAACAATAGAAACACCTTGTACTCTGACGTGTAGGAATACGACTGCCGAATTTTTACTGAGATATCAGTATTAAACCCAGCTAAAACGTCATTTCAGTACCGCGTGATGGGTCACGTGATCTCTTAACATTGAACAGCGCAATAAAAATAAAAAAAAAAGTCATTTGTCACGTAGATACAATAGCCCTATCTAAGAATCAGACTCTCACGCTGAAAATGAATAATAAAATAGGCTGTTTAGAATCAAGCTAACACGTGGGCAGAAAATGACCTTGGTAATAGTCAATCGTTATCACTCGATGTTTACAAGATCTATGAGCTAAATATAGTGCTAATGTAATACCTTTTACGTTCTAATCAGACTAATATTTTTTCAAAAATATCAAATCCCGTGAAAATAATCATTACAATAAAATGTAATGAAACAAAAAATAAAATAAAAAAGAATTTAAAAACTAACACACAAGCAATTTAATTACATATACGTAACAGTAGTTAGGACCACATCTCACCCTTACCTCAGATTGACAGGTGGAGTAATAATAAATACTTATAGATCCTCAAGTCCATCGAGATGCCACCAAATTCGAAAAACGTCCGTACTCGCAAATGGACATCAATAACAACAAGGTGACTAAATTATTTCCATCTGGAGATAATGATGGATTGATGAAAAATTTGTATTTATGCGGTGAAAACGAATTTTTAATAATCGCATCCTACCGTCTGCTTGTTCACTGATACGAAGGGAACATGGCACTAAGATAATATATCTATATATTTTATATTTCGTATCCATGTCTATACAAGTAGTACGAGTCATTTTGTAGAATGCGATGTATCTTGGTGTAAAGTGGCATATTTGGTATTATCGATTGATGGAATGCTTTGCCACTCTGTACAAAGTGGCATATTTCGTATGGTCGATTTGAATGCAATGCTACTCTTTAGAAAGTGTCATATCCCGTACTCTCGATTGAGGGAATGCGATGCCACTTTATAAAGTGACAAATATCCCGTACTCTCTATTGATCGAATGCAAAGTAGTGCATACCGTGTCAGTCGAATGCTTAAATTGCAGAGATTGGTATTCAATTCGACTAGACTGCAGTGGAATTAACGCGACCACCACGATAGGAATACAGCCGCTTGCTGTTCTGTGATGAACTTGTAGGTTTTCACCGCCACATTCCTTGATCCGGCACCAGAGTAAAAATATTCTGCACAAATATCCCATTTTTGTTGGAAAGGAATGAATTAATGAATGAAAACGTAAATCGATGTCTGCCTACTAAACTAATTAACAAACGGGATAGATAATTGGTGATAACTAACAAAAATCACTAACTGCCGAAACATACATTGTCTCGTGTGCTGATTTATCGAAGATTGTAATATTATCTTGTTATGGAAGTAGATTCATCCTAAGTTCAACCAAAGAGAGAGAGAGATTAAATATTGAGATTCTTTTATATTGACTACAGACTTCAGAAAGTTCTATTTTGCATAGTGTAGGAAATCATATTTCCCAATCTACACTGTAAGTATATGATTTGCATTTTTATAAACTAACAAAATACTATTGTACATTCTTACACGGTATACATAGCACCGCCACTGGTTCAAACATGTGTTTTGTTTAACTGGTTCATATTAAAGTATTTTGTTTCTTGGATCGAGAGAACTTATGCTACGTTAACATAATTTGCAAATGCTTCATCCATAGGAATGGATATGTCACATGACTTATATGTGGTGGTTGACTTTACTGAGGTTGGCGAGGATGGTGCAATGTATTCTGACTCAGTCTGAAGACCCTAATAAAGGAAAGCTCGAGCTACCTAAAATAGAATGCTTTGCTGCTGATGGAATTCGCTCATTTGAATGCGGAAAGGAGTCAATTTTATTTTAAGGATTCAATAATAATGGCTGGGTATATATCGATATACAAATGTTAACTACTCACTCACAAAGTTTAACATAAAGTCCTTCGCACCTACGTCTTTATTTGCGAGCGATAAGGTAAACATTTACACTTCGGTAAAACCCAACTGTCTTCATTTAGTCCTATCATATATAGTATTCAGTAGAATGAGATATCACCTCGACGTACTCAAACCAGTCCAGTGAGTTGCAGTCTGTACCGTCTCTGTTGGATGCGATAAGTTGTTAAAAAGACCATCAAATGCAAAAAGGGTGTGCCTTGGGTTAAATGTGTAAAATAAAGTGAAATATCCGTACCGTTAGTACATGGAAAATATCTTTGTGTGAAGCTTTTAATTTCTCTGAGCATCATTTCATTTTACATATTTTACCTTATACATGCTCCTCCATTGTTACACATATTTGTAATTTTCTGTCCATAACACAGGATCAGGGGCGTCAAACTCATTTGGTATGGCGGGCCAGATTTGATATACATGTGCTTCACTTGGGCCATACATAACTTGAAATATGACAAACGTACAAATTTGATACTAACAAGAGACCTGCCGGGGGACTGATGAGTCTGGCGGGTCGTATGTTTGACACGCCTTACTAGATTAAAAGGATCGATAATGCAGGGCTCAGGAAAAAATCCCGATCGCTAAACCCTGAGACTGGTGAGTTGTAGGAGTTACTCTTTTCCTGCCCTAATTATACTCAACACAAACTAAATCACACTATTCTGCGCGTTTACGAAATAAACATAGGAATCTTATGCAAGCGTAATGCTAAAATAAACCCAAACCATGAAAATATTATGTTCTAATACATGGCTCCTTGATAAACATAAAATAAGAGATAAGGTCTGTAACTCGAGAAATTGCAGTTGCTCACATAGCCCTTGATTTCTTAGAGGTATTCCCGTTTACAGTGAAACGTTTCAGTACTATAGTCTCTTAATTTCCTTTTAAACGAGCAATCACACATCTTTAAAAGTTATATATTGAAGATGTTAAGAGACGGAGAATAACAAACTTGCATGATTTTCGACTGGATAAACATTGTTACGCTTCCCCAGATCAACAGTAATTTTAAGACTGGACAGCTCTAATAATTCATTGTGACACCAAAGTAAAGGCACCAGGATATATTTATATAGGTATGTAATTACTTTTCACAAGAATAATTTCAGTAGCTTGCATTTGTAAGAAGATTTCCAACAGTCTCAAGTTTTACTAACTTTCGTACTAAAGGTTCGATTTCAGCCAAGCCTCAGTTCTTACGAGCTAAATGTAGTTGTCATGAAAAGGAAAATAAATGATTGGCCAAAGAATTTGAATGTTTTTATATCATTATCCAAGCTAGATTTCAGCCAGTCAGCCGTTGTCTCGACATTCTCTGCTTTATAAATAGATTACAACGAAATACATTATGTGAAAAGTGGTAGGAATCAGCTGAGACATTTAATATACTCGTTTTCGAATGTAAGGAATGTAAGTTGGCAACATGTTTCTTGTGGAAAGTAATTATATATATATATATACATACTTACTTATATATACTGCCACATATATATACCCACTTGCCACTTATATGCTGCCTGCTGCTGCCTGCCTGCTACTGCCTGCTCCTGCTCCTGCCCTTTATGTCCCATTACATCATCATTGCAGTCCTTCGGTGGGTCGACGATGACTGTCCTATGGCTTAGGTCTCGCTGAGATGCTTCTCCATTCCTCTCGATCTTGAGCCAGAGTATTCCATCTCCTGGTGTCAATCTGTCTAGCTTTCATGTTTCTCTTAGCTACATCCTTGAATCTTAGCCGTGGTCTTCCTTGATTTCTGTTTCCTTTCTTCAGTTGCGAGTACATAAGTTGCCTCGGGAGTCTCCCTTCATCCATCCTATGGACGTGACCAAGCCATCTTAGGTTTTTCTCAATAAGAATGTCGGTCATAGACAGGAGTCCTGTTCGCTTCATTACTTCTATGTTTGTGACCTTGTCCTCCCATTTAATTCATAGAATTTGGCGGAGGTGGCGCATCATATAAGCATGAAGTCTCTTTGCCTGTGTACGATAGATCATCCAGGTTTCTGCACCATACAGGAGAGATGACATCACTATCTCACGATATACTTTCCCTTTCACACGAGCTGATACATGAGTATTGTTCCAGAGCTTATGCTGTAGCTTGCCGAAAGCAGTACTGGCTTTCCCCAACCTGTATGTTATCTCACTCTCAAGGCTAGCATTGTCTGAGATAGTACTACCAAGGTAGACAAAGTTTTTGCACTGGACTAGGTCCTCACCATCGATGGTTATGGGGGTTGGTGGAGGAGGTGTGCTGAAGAGTTTTACCGGTTGGTACATGCATTCTGTCTTACTGATGTTTATTTTCAGGCTGAATTGTTTTGCAGTCTTGGAAAACTTGTCCACTAATGTCTGCATATCCTGTGCGTTGTGTGCTACAATGGCACTGTCATCCGCAAACAGCATTTCTCGCACTAGTAATTGCCTGGTCCTTGTCTTTGCCTTGAAGTGTGACACATTGAACAGATCGCCATTGTGGCGTGTCTGAATGTATATACCTTCATTTGTACCCTCAAAAGCCACCTCAAGCATTGCTGCTAAGTAGAGCGAGAAGAGGGTCGGCGCCAGTACACATCCCTGTTTAACGCCATTTCTTACTGGAAATTCTTTGGACTGCACGCTGCCGTGGGCAACATATGCTTGCATACCAGTGTGGAGGGCTTTGATGACATTGATGACTTTTTCTGTTGTGCCGAACTTCCTGAGCACTTGCCATAAGCCATCCCGAGACACTGTGTCGAAGGCTTTGGTGAAATCTATAAAGACTACATACAGTGGCATGTTCTGTTCCAAGTACTTCTCTTGTATATGGCGCAGACAAAAGATCATGTCCATCGTTCCCCTGCCACTACGGAAGCCACATTGGCTCTCTGGCAGGGCATTCGGAGAAATATGTTTATCAATCCTGTTCAACAGCACACGAGAAAGAATCTTACCAGCGATTGATAGGAGGGATATACCTCTGTAGTTTCCACATTCCTTACGGCTTCCCTTCTTGAATATTGGCACAATACTAGCATCTTTCCAGTCCTGGGGTACCTTTTCTTCAGTCCAGATTTGCAGGATAAGATTATGAAGATTTCTCGTCAGTTCCAGACCACCATATTTCCAGATTTCTGCCGGTATTCCACAACGACCGGGTGCTCTCCCTTCCTGAGTGTTATCAATAGCTTTAGTCAGTTCCCGCATATCTGGGGGTTCTGAGAGTGATTCTATCTCCGGTCGTTGCCTGATGGCCTGAAGGGCTCGAGGGTCAATACTGCCTGGGATGTTAAGCAGTTGGTCAAAGTGCTCTGCAAATCTGTTCAAGATATCGCTCTTCTCCTGCAAGATGGTTTGTCCATCACTGGAGATGAGTTGAGTGGTACCTCTCTTTCTGGGTCCATAAACTTCCCGTAAGCCTGTATAGAATCTCTTCATATCGTTCACGTCAGCTGCTTGTTGTAATTCTTCTGCTTTTGCCTCCCACCAGTCTGATTTCAACTTCCTGGTGTACCGTTGGAGTTGCCGTTTGCATTCTACATACTTCGCTTTATTGGATCGTGTATTCATCTGCAACAGTTTTTCCCGTGCCTGGTTTCTACCTGTCAGCAGTCTCTCAAGCTCAATGTCCCCTTCGTCAAACCAGTCTTGATGTTTCCGCTTTGGCTTCTCAAGAACAAGTTCCGCTGCATCACGCACAACATATGCTGGCATATTCCTTTCAGCATGACAATGTATCAATAAAGCTTCTGTCTTGAAAATACCTATGACGTGGAGCAACTGTAATATTGCCTGACCGGATGTAAACATTTTGATAGTCTCCCTTTCATAACGTCTCGGAGGTCTTACGCAGAAAGATGTGTGATTTCTTATTCAATTACAATCATTGACAAGATGCCGTTAAGATAAAACATTGCTATACACTTACATAAAGAGAAAGTAAATGATTCGTATCCAAGTAATATTAATATTAGTTTAAAATAATTTCTACACTGTATGATTGTACTTATAAAGATTTAAAATGCTGATATACACAGAATTAGGGAAGGAAACAGAAAACACGAAAATGAATACGTCATCCAAACAGGAAATGCGGTCTTAATATTTGGATTGAAAGTAACTTAAAAATAAGATGAAAAAAATTGACATTCTTGAAATCACTATCATTTTCATCGATTTTATTAGCTTGTCGTTTTGAAGTTTGCCTGTATGATCAACACTGTTAGGTATGCACAAAACGTATATAAGGTTTACACAAAACCTGATGGCATAAGTTGTGCACGAATGTAAATAGTTATGTCAGCAAAACATAGAATGGAACAGAAATAGGCTCTAGAGTTATTCATGATTTTGAAGTGCATGCGTATACAGCAGTCACACCAACTGAGCGTGCTACAGAATGCACAAGTAATTCGTAAAGCAACCGTGTTATTCGAGATATGTCGCAAGTACCATGTAGAAATGGAACGCATGTGCTGCATATAAAATCAGAAATATTATTATCAGTATGTATGCGTGAATGTGGCCTAAAATTAACCTATGGATATTCTATATTTATCAAACATGCCACCATAAATTTCTGTAACAAGCCCAAGAAACATTCAATTTTCCAAAATTTAAACTTATTTCTCTAAAGTATCAGATCAAACAAAGTTGAAGAATTAAAAATTGCTTACGGTATTAAATGAACTGCTAGAATTTCAAAATGTACTATCAATTTCACATTAATCCGGAAACGATCCAAGGGTGTTCCGAATTAAGGTTATCATGAGCTTATGCGCTAGTACCATAGAGAATAAAGTTTCTAAATCTAAAAGTTTTACTTCAAGGATAGTCCAGTGAAAGTTGGGTGAAACAAATATCCTTGAATGTTTCAAGCAATCCAACGAAATAATTAAATATCCAAGTCCTTGATTAATTTCACAATAGGCCAGCAAGGTCCTTGTCTGCTTAGAATATATAGTTTTTCCACTCTGTAACTTCAACGAATTATAAATAAATGGCAATTTCCTCTAGCAACTCTCACAAGTCTGTATGTAACTGAAAAAATTAAATGCTGCCTACTTAATTCCTTTATGTCATCACTATATGCTCATCAAATCAACACATCTAAATCACTATAAAAATGCATTCAGTTATTCAGCATTTTGAAATATGTTAACAGTCATGGTCTGACTTGTATTAATTATGGAGCCATTCAGTAACTAGGGCGTGCAAATCTCAACACCACAATGCACTCCTAGGATTACTTGATGTTGAAATAACCTCCATTCGACTAATTCGCTGGCCTATTTTGAATGAAATAGTTATTGAGACGGACTTGGCAATTGCCTTGAATTATTAATGGAGAGAATAGATACATGCACTCTTAGTATAGCACAGGCCAACCATTGAATTAAAGAATTAAAGAATAAATCTCATTAATCAAAATGACTTAAATAAAACCATATTATAAAATACAGATATCCGTAACATGTACACACACATACATATATCTCACAGATAGCAATATCCGCACAACTTCCTTCGCCCCTGTTAAATTAATACGACTGCCACCACTACTACGGTTGCTGCCACATCGACCACGCTGAAGATATCTTATGCGAATAATACAGTAATTAACCTAGGATATGTGCGATTTGTAATTTCGTCTCCGTTTATAACTTTGTTAGATTTTAGTGACTATTTGTTTCAACGTCATAATGTACAGTATACACGAGACTTATCGTGGCATGCATTTAGGTTTTCATTAACTGGACCCATAATTTCCTAACATAGGGATTAGATGATTAGAGAAATTATTCATAGTATTTACCCTTAAAAGAACTCGTTAGCTGAGAACGACAGTTGTCTCGAGGTCCATGGAAATAGGGAAAATAATGGATCTCAAAGCCAGACTCAAGCAGAAGGTTTTCATCCTCTCGGTATTGGGACTCCTTGGGTGAAACACTACTATTACTACTGTAGTGACTGAATTTGCGGAGTTACGGTGGACTGGCAGTTTGTACAGTTTTCGAGTCTATTTTAGGGGAGATTTCACTACACTTTGCGAAATTTTCTTAGCGCCATCAACTATGCCATGCAAATGTTCCAGTTGTTTGTGGTTAAACATATTTTGCATGTCGACTGTGACATTTATGCACATGATGATAATGTTAGGCTGAATGTAAAATACACTGTTTAGGAAATAGATGAACCTGTCTTTAACTCCTACTTTATTTCGTGTTTACGTGTTGTTTTTGTAAATATTAACGAGTTACTTTTTTAAAGAGAGTCACATTACTTACCCTCTCAACAAAAGGTAATGTTTAACGCATTACTTGTTGAAAGTAAATCGTTACATTTGCATAGTATACAAAGGATAAAAATCGTTCTAAATGCATAAAATTTTAATGGTAGCGTGTTTTTTTCACTTATGACATGACCGACCAGTGCTATCAAGCAATCATATGATGCATAGGACTGTAATGCGTACACTAGTAACTGTACAAATACATCCATGGAAAGTACATTGTTCCCATTATTAGAATATGTAATCTTAGTCACCGAATTCTCTTTTCATACGAATAAACGATTGTCACATGTATGTAGGTATGATGATGCCGAATCAGAAACTGTTTAAACGTGAACTTTAAAAATCATGGAACGCACATGCTTAATTTCGTTCAACCGCGGACGATTTCAAATTTGTGTATTTGTCCTGTACATGTAACATGTTTTCAAATGGGCAGTTAAGGTACAGCAAGCGAAGAATAACAATCGAAAAGCAGCTTATTGGTAGGGATCAATTAAATGGATTGCGAGAAAAACAACGTGTAAGTCTAAAAATATGACTTTGCTGTTCAGATCTAAAAGTTCTGAAAATCAATTAGCCTCTCGGAACATTTCATCCGATAGCTTATAATGCATTTGATTTATTTAAGTCCCAAATACGTATCTGACAAGATTTCTGCTGGTTGGATGTAGCTCAGATTTTTACCACATCATCCAACCCTTGCCGAAGAACAACCAGATAAAATAATCTGTGTAAGTTACATCGTTTCTTTTTTATTCATTATTTTTTGCAGCCAAGATTAAAATGTGTGTGTTGTTTTTCGGATTGGGAACTGGGTAAGGTGTGGTGATGTCAAGATAAGATATTTTGCAAAGCTCTCTTATTGGAAAGACAATTAGGTTGATAGTAAAACTTCACGCGTAATGGATTCAGATTAATGAAGTTATTACTAACTGAATGTAAACCTGTTTTGTGTCCTTTATTACTTACAAGGCAGTTGTCCCTTAACGTTACAATGAAGTAAAAGCCAACTAAAGAATAACAAGCAATTTAGGAATATGCCTGCGTGCCTGACTGTGTGAGTGTATGCTGGATGGTAGTTCTTTGTCGGCACCGTTAACATATTATTGCCTATATCATGTCCACAAAATGCGATCTAAGTTACTTTCCGTACAACACACCATGGAAGCCGACTCCGACCAACATGTACAGGTATCTCTCTCTCTCTCTCTCTCTCTCTCTCTCTCTCTCTCTCGTGGTAATACATTTTGAGTCTATTATATAGTTATTTTATTTTGCGGGTTTAGGACTTCTGTCAGCTAGAATCAAGTTTTATATTGCTAGTAGCCTGGTAAGTGTCAGGATGCTTAGATTTCCATTTCTCAGCGGACGACTGTGATCACTGTTAAGTAGTAATAGACTATATATTAATTCAGTTCCTCTACACGAGCTTTCAGTCATGCGTTCTGCATCTAAGGTGTGTTCAGACTAACTGTCTTTGATGTTTTAGACAGTCAGACCAGCTCTAGGCACCGCCTTTGAGAAATGAGAAGAGTTACCCTAGAGAACAAGCTTACTAAAGGTAAATTTCTATATTAAGTTCTGTCAGGGGACCTTGACATACGGGTTGTTAAAGAATGCGATTTTTGAATACTTTTGACCTTTTATGCAGATTGCAATGTACTTTTCCTTATTGAAACATTAATTATAAGTTGTTTTGAGCTAAAGTCATATTTTACCGGGCCTAGAAAAAGGAACTAAATAAAAAAAACAATACGCTGTTGTTATGCATATCTAAATTATGTATTTAATTCTTGGCTATGATTATTTTTTTATTGCAATGATCATTTGTAGGCAAGATGTTACGTAACTACTTTTTGTCAACAACTGTAGATTATATTTTAAGATAATGAACGATAAATAGGTTGCTTATTTGGGCTTGGGTTCTATATACTGAACCAATTTACATTTTATTAAATATTTTCAATGGATGATTAAGTAAGGTAGGTTGCGTTGCGACATAACTCACGTGAGAGGTTTTGCGACATAGATTCGTAGCAGAATCGTGGGGATGTATATAAGGAGGAAGAGGAGAACAATCAGTGCGTTCCTAATTCATTTTGTATTGCTGTTATTATTTTATTTCAATCTCCGGATGTATTTAATGTCATGTTTAGATTTAGTTTGAGAGGAATCGTTTAATCGTTATTTAAATTATGTATTAGAATTAGAAAGTGCTCATATGACTGTTCGGACTAATAACTATTTGGGGATTATTGTGAATTAATTCTAAGGATATCTGGCCAATGCCATTGTGATCCATTAAGACTGTTGGTACTTCATCTCATTCGTGGCTCCTGGTACATCAGCAAATTCAAGACCAGAAATTCATTCGGAACACTATTCGTTTTGGATTTGTCAGAGAACTTTGAGGAATATTTTGGATTTAATTAAAAATACCGTAAATTGCTCTTAAATTTTCATTTTATAACTTAAGAAATTAAAACTATATGTTAAGTTGAACATAACTTGTCGGCTTTGCTTCTTTCTTTTACTTAGCTTAATAGCTCAGAGTCGTAACACAGTCTAATCCATGAAACCATACAATGTACCAAAACAGTTTTCAGCTCGGAGCATTTAGTTCCTATAAACGTTAACTGATTATTCAAGTTATGCCTCTTGTTCCATACAGCACACTGTCGTTCGTAGACAATATCATTTTGCCATTCTCAAAAGTAACTGTAATGAATAGTGTCTGCATCCAGGGAGATGCTCAATCACGTTATGCAGATCATTTTCTACAATCGCTCAGTTACAACAGTCTGCAATGGATTGAAAGAAAAGCCTCTCATAAACTTTGCTGAGAAGTAAACTGTGACTAAATTTAGTATGTTCATTAAGGGGTTTGGTACTATGTAACGTAATTCAGCTAAAACATTTTTTTTTTCAAAAAAAAGTCCTTTGCCGCATATTAAGCCTTGCTAAAACTTCGTGATTGTTGCAGATTGCACATAGAAACAATAACAAAACTAAACTGTGAAATGAGATAATCACAGGATTCGTGAACATAAATAGTTTATGGTTTGCACAGCATAAGTATGATCGGAGAAAATGGCAATGAACAACCAAGAAGTGAAGCAAAATGATATGTACGAGAAAACAGCTTGCAAAAGTGGAGGAAAATTCGAAAAGTTAAGCAAAGTAGATCTAGTATAGTATTCAAATATAGTGAGGTTTTATAGCGAGCGCAAGACGAAAGACTTTTGCGTAGTTTAAACAACGATGATAGAGTGTAGGATCAAGATCCAAAACATGAATTGGATGTGTTATCATATTTAAAAAGCTTCGAAATTCAGCTTCTGGTTTAGCGCTGGCCTAAAAAAAAAAATAGCCCCCAAAAATGTAGAGTCGTTCAAACATGAGTCTTATGAGACTCCGTTCAAGCCTGGAAAACGTCACGTGACAGGTTGGTTTTGAAGTCACTTGACTGGTTGGTTGAACGAGACCGGGAGAATGACGATGCTGGGATATAAGCTGGAAGAATCAGTGTTGCATTCAGTGGAAAATCGAGGGTTGGAAATAGCTTAAGAAAACTAAAGTATGCGACCCTGATAAAGATCTTATGTAAATTTATCGACTCAAGGCTATCGGTCAGTTACAATCCTGTGACCAGCAATAACATGAAAATAAAATGTGTTCAAACCAGTTTAAATTTATGATCATAAGTAATCTCTGAAAAAAAATACATGATTACTCCATGCGAAATGAATATACATATTTCAGTATTTAGGGTGAAAGATTATATACGTTTACTAAAGTGTCCAATAACCATTACGTAACATGGAGAGGAGAGGGTGTAGTTGTATACGATAATCGTGTTGATATTAGATAGTAGTATGTAGAAGTGGGGTTTTGAGCACATTTCCATATGTTTCCATCAATCCAAGCTCGTTTTCATCGTTTAAAACCTTCTACGTCGAAATTTAGCAGTCCCCAAATATAAGCCAATTTTTTTATTAAGAAAAGTAAGATCAGATTACCACAGTGACACCTCCAACGACGACATTTTTTAAACACGTCTAAAATTAGTTTATTGCGTGGCTTGATAAATTTTTTTAGCAAGGAACCCCCTTTTATATGCTACTAATGATTTCCGAGTGATACCAAAATTTATTTTTCAAGATGCTTTTTGCTAAATGTGAAATGTATCTAATACCAAGATCATTAAAATGCCATTGCTAGGATATACTAAAAGAAAGGGTTCACCAAAAAGGTAAGAAGGAATTGTTAGGATTAAGTCAGTTGAGCCACCAAAGAGTACAACTAAGTCAAATGTGCCACCAAGAAAATATAGCTAAGCCAACTGAGCAACGTGATCCTTACTTGGAAAATATAGAAGAAAAAAATGAAAGAATATGTCAAAATGCGTGAAAAATATAAGGCGAAAGTTGAACAAGCTCGGCTTGAGCAAGCTGCAGAGGAAGATAAACGTAACAGTTTATTAATGATATCGCATATGCAACAAAACTCGCACAACGGGAAGACCAATGAAAACTTTTTCATTGTCTCGTTGAATAATGTCCTAACGCGAGTGTATTTATGCCATCGACACAGTATCGTTTATCGTCAAAATTTGTTAATCCCTGTTTATTTTTTTCTGTTTTTACCTGGTGATGATGCGATCTTATCGCGGTCATTTTTGCGGTGTGATTTTGCTTCTCATCAAATAATACTGAACGGAAATCGTCACGAGCAATATCATGTTTTTATAACTGGTTCTTTAATCCCTTTTGCTTTTTTCATGCCTTTTTTACGGTTAGCGCATAATGCTGAATTCATCTTGCTTCGAATTTAAAATCTGTTTTATTTGTCATAGACAAGGCAGCACTTTATTTTTAAACAAATGTGTTTGTCTTTATCTCAAATTACAATCTCCCTATAATATCCTCCGTACCAAATTAGACAACAAAACCCTGCAACCTCCATTACTGCTTCTTTTATTAGTACCACCACCATCACTACCACGACCAGTACTGTTACTAGAGGAATATATCTCATGTTAATACTGCTATTAATACTTTGGTTACATTTTAAAAGTAATGCATTATTTTTTTCCACTTGTGACATGAACTGATAACTAATATTGACGTGGCATGGTGTGCATATGACTGTAGTACTTGTACTAGTAACTGAAAAATTCACCTATAGAAAGTACACGGTTACTATGGTTACTATTATTAGACTGGATAATACATTTAATTGGCTAATGCTTTCATAGGGATAACGAACTGTCAGATGTATGTAGGTATGATGGTAACAAATAAAAAAAGCTTAACCTTGAACTGTAAAATTCATAGAACGCACATGTTCATGCTGATACTTATGATTCAACTCGCCTAAGCTTTAACATTTGTATATTTGTCTCGTAAATTTTACACGGTTTCAAACTGGCAGACAAGGGCCATGTTTTGCATGTTACACACTCGTCCATGATGATAAAATTGCTTTACTGAGAGGTGAAGTAGACTCAGATCTCAATGCGTATCCAAAGAGTGGGTGGTGAGGGGGTGCTAATGCGGAAGCGCGCCCCATCCCTCACTCCTGAAAGAAAGGAAATATGATCCTGAAGCAAAGTTTCCTAGATTAAGTTGTTTGTCAAGTTAGGTGGCTCAAATTATGCTTTGGAAACGCTTAAAATGCAGGGGAGGAGAGGGGATATCGGCCTATAGACCTCTCACCTACTTATGTATGCCCTCACACACAACCTGCACTTTAGCCTCCGCTAAACTATATTTCGGGATCCGTAAGTGGGTCTAAAGATGCCGTTAAGCAGCAGGGAGGGTGATCATTCCACATTGCGAGCTTTTGGTAAAGAACTCCGTGGGGCTATTTGTCCGCAGGTAGCCACCCCCTCCACCGTCACTCAATGTGGTATGAAAGTTCCCCACCAAAGGGCCTAATCCCCCATCGGGCCTTAAAATACTGATTTGCGATAACGGCTAAAGAAGAGGTTGAAATGCTCTTTGCTGGACCATTGGAGATTCAAACAGGAAGCCGAACTAAAGAGCAGCGGGATAAATTTTTAAGACAGATTTATTGGGTTGTATATACCGACAAGATGAAGAACCACAATGTGTGCGTGTGGCTTTACTGCGAAGAGCAGAGCGATGCGAGAAGTCGTGTGGCATGAAAATGGGGGACGCGCTCCCAGTGTCGTGCTGTCCATTTGGACTGGTGACACGTATATAGGCATGGTTGTTTCGGGCGTAAAGTTACCACATGGCAGACGGGCAAGCTGCTGTGAAAGAAAAAAAAGGCCAGCGCGGAGTTTAAGCTGGTGATGGCTGAGCTGCTAATCAAAGTGCTTGAACACCAGGGCCACAAAAAATATTTTTGTGTGGGGTAAATGTTCATTGTGATGTATAATCTAGTTAATTAGAGATATATTGAATAATGCTTATCGTATAGTGAGAAAAAGATTAGACATGCACAACGGGAGTTTGCAGTGCGAGAAAGTCTGAAATATTGACTGGTGTCTGGCACCATTACCACAACAGCTGCAAAGCAGTACACAAATTTTAGGAATAGCATGAAATCCTGGGTAGGGTCCCGTGCTGCAGAGTGGGCATCTGATAAACCGAACAGTGGGCAGACGACGTCCCATGGAGAATGAGACACTGATGAGAGTCTTTCACCTCTACCCCAGAATCCACAAAGCAATTCAGCGGCTTCATTATGAGATTGTCCGTCTGTGTGCCAGAGTGGGCACCAGAGAAAATGGGTATGACTATACCCGCCTCGGTGACTTTCAGCCCGAGGAACTTGATGTCACATTTGATCTCGATGGGGCAGCGCCGCATCCCGCGTTCATATCCAGATATTTAGACCGTGGTTGATACCGCAGCCTCGGTGATGCAAACACGAACCGACGGGGAGGCACACGCATCCAATGTGTTTCTCACCGAGGATGACGATCCATTGGAATTTGGGGATATCAACATAGAGGAAGGTTATTTTGTTCTGGGCGAGTATTGATCTCTAAAGTCGGATCAAGGTAAAGTTGTCAACACAATATCAGTTAGTGACACTTGTCAAATCGAAGGAACAATCTGGTGGAATTTGGCGATAACATTTCCATAGATGGTAGGTTGGAAGTATTTGAAACACGGACATTATTACAGTTTAGTTTTGAATTCGGTGAACACGCAGTATTAAATCTGTGGTATATCTTATTTTGTTGACTGTCCAATAATCTCTTTAATCACACACATGAGAGCAAGATCTACAATCTAAAATATCCCAAATTTGTTTGACTTTTTGGAGTCATACGAGTCTGACATAATTGGTAAAACAGTATTAATTATCGCCCGAAAGGAATTAATTCACTAATGCTACGGAGGCACGTTATTAAACCTCGTTAGACAGCCATCATAGAATATCAAAACGAGACAAGTTATTGCACCGTGTTAGACACGATCATAAAATATCAAAACGAGGCACTTGATATACCTGTTAGCCATCACAGAATATCGAAACAATAGCATGAACATATAGGACTCAAGGTACTAATGGTATGGAGAAACGGGAAACAGCCTGGAAATGGGTGAAGATAAAATAGTGTATATATGGACTTGGCTGGCCAGGATTGGTCGATAATGAAAGTTATATTGTTGTAATGTTACGTATCGGCTCGTTCAAAGTAACACAAAGAAATAGTGACTACAACAAGCTTTGTAAATTTTAGCAAAAATAATTTATTTCCCTAGAAAACACGGTGAAAAGGTAAAAAGTTGAAACAAGACTTACGATTTACGAAGAAGATTCAAAAAATTGTCCTAAAATTGTGAAAACACACAAGTCCTGTGAACAAACAGTTCTAATTTGATATAGTCTGAATCTCAGTTCTGTTCCAAGATGGCGGATGATGACGTCAGACGAAGGCTAACACAAAATGTCCCGAATTTTCACTGTGAATCACAGTTTGTATTGTTCTGCTCCAATTTAGAAATAATTTCAACAAATGTCTTTGTCCAAAGCCAGTAGGGTTGTTCTCCAGGGAAAATAATTATTCAGAAAGTAGATGAAGTACAGCTACCACCACGAACAATACACATGTTGTTCCTCATACGTACGAATGAACAACTCTTTCCAGCACAGGAATACCTTTTCCTTAAGATATTAGAAACTCTACAAGATGTTATCATGTGACTCTCAACTATAACTGACTACCACTATGACTGAAAATTTCTTGCAGGTAAATGAGCATTTAAAACCAGCTAATATGTCATTTCATGTACACATGCACGAAGCACACGTGTGATTTCGAAATCACACCTGGGCACTTACAAAAGCTTAAACAAGTATAATTAGTAATGACGTAGTCACAGCCAATCATTTACACAGCTTTTCCTGACTGTTTACTTGCAACGACAAACTATCATACAAAAATCGTGCTTACACGAGTGACATTTACGTTTTAAATAAATACGATGTTTCTAACAAACTATTAGACCCATGCAAACATAATCATCATAATAATAATAACTACATTTAATGATGTAAAAATGAAATAAAAATGAAACAAAGAATTAGAAGAATTTAAATTTTAACACACATGTAATTTAACTACAGGGTCGTAACAGTAAAAAGAAATTTTTGAGAGCTAATCGTAGTTGTAACTGAAAAAGAATAGAGACATTGTTTTATTGATGGAATTTCAGTCCTTTAAAAGATCTGAGTTTGGAACACTTATTACTGAAATTAGCAGCTCACTCTTGGGGAGGAATTGAAAGCACATGTTTCAAACACAAGTAGATTCAGAAAATACCACGGCTCGTATGATTTTCTCTGCAGAGAAACTGTTATCCAGGATGCATCTATACCGATAAGTTTGATCATGAGTACTCAGAAATTTAAAGTTATTGAATTTTTAATATCAAGGTGTTTGCATAGATTTACTAATTCAATATTAGTACACATAATCCTATGTTTCATCATTGCTATCAAGGGCGTTAATTCCACCAGACATAAAGCAGGGTAATGACTAAGCATTATCAAGGCATACATTCCTATTATGACGTAGCATGGGAGAAATTCATGCAAATTTGGAATTAAAATGAAAAATGAATAAGATTTATTGGCAGGTAAGGAACTCAAGCATGTTGTTTCTTTAGACAAACACCAGCTACAATTCTTGCGTAATGCAGTAGTTAGAAATAGCCATTTCCATTTAATTTGAACGAAATATTCCCTGCACAGTAACGTTGCCTATTCCCAATTTGTGTACTGCATAAGTTACTTCCCTCTTTCCTCAAGGAATTTGCTTCCGATAATGGGTCTTTTCTTTATTCCTTATATATCTAAAACAGCGGTTTTCCCGAGTTTGAAATTATCTTTTAAAAAAAGAAATTGCTGTTAAAATTTTTTAAAAAGGCACCTACATATAAAATAAACAAAACTCTGTACTTTTTATTATAACTATTAACATCTAACATGAAAAAACATTTTGTTAGCTTTCACCATCTACTTTTCACCAAAATGGGGAGGAAATTCCTTACTAGAAAGGGAAACAGTCTATTTGATATGCATTTAATTAACTGATGCATTGCATCTAATTAGTACCACAATGTCCTAGTATACAACATTTTAAGTTCTGATTTTCACTGTGTTTTAAAAAGGAAGAATCCATACTTTACTCATCACTTACCGAGCAGTCATGAACTATGATACGATTTACTTATATAATGGGTTATGTTAGTCCAGAGACCCGAACATTTTATTGTCTCTGTATTTGATTGATATTGTCAACCGATTTTAAAGAAGTTTAGAAGTTATATTTAAGTTTTCAATTAACGTGGTTTGAATCAATAAGTTTCATTATAATAACGTTACATTTGTCTCCTCTGTAGATGACACCCTATCAATATCATATGCTTTTTGTTGAAGCAAACTCCAGATAATATTGCGAGATGTTTAGTTTTTAAATCATTTGTATATGGTAGTTATTAAAAATAAAATTATTTCAGGATACCTTTACGTGCAAAGTTTGTTTTTGTTTGTTCATTTGTAGACCACGTTTGAGTAAAAATGATTGAAGTTACTAAGATTCAGTATAACAAGCGCCACATGTATTGCTTTGATTAGTACGTGCGACCGAAATTGTGTGCTTAATTGTCTTTATTTCTCTGATTTGAACATAGTCAGAACATCTTTCTTTTAATCAGAGCTTCGTGAGTGGATGGTGCGTAACAACGGGCATCAGTGGATCAGTTTTGCAAAGGAAACGCATATCGTCCCAAACGGCTCATCAGAGGAACGTATCCAATCGATGTGTCCTGAAATGTGATAAAAATAATACAAGTCTATGTATATTGTTACGATTCTAAGTCTTAAACTTTGTAGCAGAATAAAATGTGAAACCAACAAAATCAATAAGCAATTTATTTCTCTACAATAGAAAGTGAAATTCAAGGCACACTTACACTATTGTGAATTAAATCTCAAATAATTCTAAAGGTCGCATCACAAGTCCAATAATATAGAATGTTCTCAATGGATTTCAATAGTCTTGAATGTCTTGATATAGCACAGTGATGCAATACAGACTGTCTTTGAATGAGTTCACATTAATCAAAAGCAGTGTGTATAAATCCAAAAGTGCATTAACTACATTGCTCCAAAATTGAATGAACACTTTCTTTTGTCATTTGCGTAACATTAAATGAAATTTTGTCAAACCACATAGTATATTTATCTCAGTAGTGATGACAGATGGCCCGGTCTGGAGAAATATGAATTAACTTCACAAACATTTTAAAAGTATGGGAGACTGGAGACAATGGGAAACAACGTGAATTTAACATTAAACTATAGCCACAGAATTAACATCATGGGCCGGTCTGGGGAATATATATATATATATATTTAGATTATTAAAACAGATTTGTTGTATCGGGTTTCAACTCAAACTACGTTTGTGACCTGAAAATGCATAACATCAGGTTATAAAGATACATTAGACGAAAAGAAGATTTCATGAACTATGTAAATTCATTTTAAAAAGTAATTAGTCTACACGACATTAAATTAAGTCGTTGCAATTCAGATATTTCTTGGGCTGAATCTGGAACACGTGTGAGCTATTTTTGAAGTTGTTTATCAGTCTACATTCACCGACTTCACCCATCACAATGTTTCTATTATATAAAAATGAAATATTTGCCTTACGCTAATAAGGGATACTGCACATACTTGGGCATGTTAAAACTGCTATTTACGTGATACGTAAGGTTAATACAGCAAATTTGTTTCCATTTATTTTATCTGTGTAATTTATTGGATAAATTTATGGCAAAGTCACCAGGACGTCGCCGCAGACTTACCGAATACTGACAGAAGGAGGGGATGTCAAATACGGATGGATCTTTCACGCCAGTCGTGATACCAGCAAACTCGACCATTTCCATGCCCACATTGGGCATTAATGCGAACAGCGCCATAGGAACACAGTCGCTTGCTGTCACCGTGAAGTAAGTAGATAACTCACTGATCATGAACGCGTACGTTTTCACCGCTACCTGCTCAGATCCGGTGCCGAAGTAAGAGTCCAGCACAACGGCGGCATTTTCTGTTAGAAATGAAAGACTGAATAAAAGGGTAAATGGACTTCTACCTCCTAAACTAATACCTGTCAAACGGACTATATACCTACTGATAATAATTAAATCACTTTGTGACAAAAACATGCATATTAGATTGGTGATTATTCTTCGAGAGCTGAAACGTTTGTTTCCTTTTTGAAGTAAACTCGCTGCTCGTCGATGCATGCAAGGTTCAAGTAACAAAAGTTAGAGAGAGATCAGATAAGAAATATTTCGATCTCTTGGTCTTGACAATGGAGGTTTCAGAAATTCATACCTTTTCATGGTGTAAGAAATCAAAAACTTTTGCCAAATTATGCGATAAGCATACGAATGTATTGCATTGTAACAAGTCTACAAAATGTTATTATACCTTACCAGGTATACATCGAGGAATCTTGAATCCAAGTATGCGTTTTGTACAAGTCCCGTTCCAAATGATGTATTCTGTTTCCTGGATTAAAAAGAAAGCCGGTGAGGACAACTAAGTTTCTAAACGTTGTATCGCTTTCAACCGCTTCACAGAACCAGTTATGCTCTATTCAACCGATTGGTATGCAGCACCCACCCGAGCATTATGAATGATATTTGGTGGAATGAGTTACCACCTGGATGAATGCGCCTTAGCGTGCACTTCATATCGGTCAAAAGCGATGCAGAGCGTTCTGTCTCTATTGGATGCGATTAGATGGTACCGTCTCGGTCGAATGCACAGCTAATCAACTTTTATTTCATCAGCTTTACGACTACATGATTTAAACTAAGTAACAAAAAGAATCGAAACCAATACTGTTTGTAAAATAAACAAATAAATTGATTTATTTAAGTCACAAAGTAAAAATGTAAGGGAATTTATGCTATTATTAATCAAATCCCAAATAATCCTGAATGTTCTATCATAAATTCAAAAGTAGAGTGTTCCGAATGAATTTATTTATGTAATGTGTTGATGGGCCAATAGTCTTGACATATCACAATAATATAATCCAAAATATCATTGAATGAGTTCACAACAATCCCAAATAGTAGTATTGTTAAAATACGCAATGAGTATTTCGTAAGACCAATGAATAATTTAATTTTTTAAATAAATAATTCATTGCAAATTATTGCTGAACACAACAGTAAATAAATCCGGAGACTGAACTGAGAGTATGAATAATTTTGCTAACTTCAGAACCTTATTTAAAAACATAAAACACACTAAAATGACCAGGATGTGAGTCAAAAGTTTGCTCCTAGAACATTCTACATTTTGTAAATGAGGCTCAACCTTGAACTCAAATATGTATAAATAACTTAATTAGAACCAGACAAAACGTAGGTAGACAATATAATTTCCAAGGAAACTACAATGTCCATAACTCAAATACAAAAAACATCGTTTACAAATGAACATTATCTTAAAGTTTTAGTAAAATTATGGACAAACAATAAACACAAAATATAGATCTACACAGCATAGCATCTTGATAGAAAATATTTTCACTGTCATCAAAACATAATTTTTCGCTCAGAAGTGTTTACTTTAGATTAAAAATATAAAATAAGGCAACGTGCCATGTCTGTATATAATGTTAGAATCATACACTTTGTGTAACGTTGTACGTGCTGTTTGTTTTTATATTTTCCCTAATTCATGCCCATTCATTGTTAAATTTTTTAAATTCGGATTTGTTCTCTTACTCTGTGCATACCGCTAGATAAAAAGTACATTTGCCTAATTAAAGAGTACTTCAAGACAAACCTACTAAGAATTACACGATCTGTCTTTAAGTAGCGTGTGTTGAGAATATATTACATAGAATTAGTATAACAATAATAGATTTTATGCAGTATGCTTACCTTATTGTAGTCTTGAATTACTTTCATCTTCACTTCCTGTCCATCAAAGATTATATCTTCCTCCATTGCTATCATCCCAAAGGTGTTGTTCAAATGCAAATTTATTATACCCTAGAATAATGAGAAATTCAATGATACTCATCCAGGGAAGTATCCAATTAGCTTAAAATAACTTCTACACTTAATAACTTAAACGTTAAGTATTTAAATTCTAATATGCACAAAGTTAAGGGGGAAAAGACTTGAAAAAACTCAAGTGAAAATGTTTTGTAAACAAAGCACTGCGCAACTCGTATTGTCTTTGAAACGAGAATTATGACCACTTTTATTATTTTAATTTATTATTATTGTTATTATTATTATTATTATTATTATTATTATTATTATTATTATTATTATTATTATTATTATTATTATTATTAACAACAGCAGCATGTAATCATGTATTAGAACAAAAACAACATCAACAATAAACACGACCAAACGATAAGCATAAAATATAACAAAAGCAAAAATAACAACAGCTAAAATGTATTGCTTTAATTTTACCTTCGTGTGGTGGGACTTTACTTGCCCTACTGTAGCGGTCAGCAGATCTGCGACCCCCTCCCAAGCATCTGGGGGACAACATCCTTCCCCAAACACCATGGTAACCAAGCCGAGAACCAACACGTAGCGCAACATTTGTAGTGAAGCTCTGAAAATTTCATGGATTATGGAATCTCCATTTCGTCTTTGGAAAAAATAGCTGTTTTGAATTGAAGACATTTTTTTTCAGAATATTTAGCGGACCTTTATTCATGACGGTGATATACAGGCGAGAATGCTATTTTCTTGACGGAAATCAATTTGTTTTACTCTGATCTTGTCGTGTTTTATATTTTCTAAATCTATCATCATATGCCATTTTCGTTATTCGCAAGTTGATATGCCTCATTTTGAATGGCCCAGATCATTATGCAGGTCATGTGTTACGATGCACTGTATACTAACATTTAAAACAGACTTCTTCTTTAGCAGAATTGAACGTATAATGAAAGATTATAATAACTCCTTCACATGAAAACTTCTAAATTCTGTTGAGGATGGGTTAGGTTTGTTACGGCTGCACGGTCTCAAACTAAGTATGTAAAAAAGGGCGAAAACGAAAAGGTTTTGTAAAATTCAGTAAATAATTTATTTTCAAAAAATGCTAAGTGAAAATTTAAAGACAACTGACAGTATTACAGTAAATCTCATATAGTCCTTTAAGTTCTATCACAGTACAGATGTATGAATTTCCAATTGGACTCTACTGTTATTCGAAATAAATTCGGATATTGAATGTGTTGATGTGTCTGCAGTCTTGAATGTTCTAATATGCCAATGGCCTGGAATGTGGTGATGTGTTATCAGTCTTTTGATGTATCACAATAATATAATCCATAATGTCTTTGCCTGAATTAACAATGATTCCAAATTAATGTTTTAGTCCATGAATATTATTGAGCACCTTGTAATTTCAGTTAATAATAATTTCAGTAGACAAAGAAAACGAAATTAAAAACTGAACACAACAATAAGACTGATTCTGCCTAAAATGTTAAGGCAAGAATGAATAATCCACGTTTAAACAAGATTATATGACTGTCTACTTGACCTAGGATGCATTCACCATTTTCTGAAAATACTCCGTCAACTTAATACGAAATTTTCATTCTAGAAGTTTCTAAAGACAGAATCAAGACTGTATCTTTAACTGAAATTGAAGTGAACATGTTTACAATTAATTATGATCTGAATGTTTAAATCACAATCATAGAAAAATATTAGCTCTATATTGTGTTGTTTACAAACTAGATGTCCCTGGTCAGTTACAATATTAACTTGATTTTGGACGCATTATATAATCTTTCAGAAAAGCCAACAAATAAAAACTGAATATACGTAACATGTTACCATTTGTGCAAGTCTTAGGAATCATTTCGGAAACAAGCCAAAAGTTTAAAGACTTTTGTTTTTAATTGTAAATAAATAAATAGGCTTACGACAAGTCATGGATAAATACCCTTTTCTGTACCAGTCTCCGCACATTTCCCCCACCCAGTCTCTCCCTTTTTCAAATAGTAACAGACAAATAAACACACTCTCAGTTAGACACATTCATAAATACTGTAATAAAACCACATTTAATCAATTAGACACATTCATAAATACGGCAATAAAACCACATATAATCATTTCCATATTTTTCTTTCATTGATAGAATGTAAACAGATTCTTTTGTTGGATCATAAAAATCTATCTTAATATCAACTCCTATATCCCTACCACCAGTGGTCAGTTGTGTATCATTTTCTCGGTGATAATTTGTCTGTCAGTTTCTTAGTGATGATCTATCTGCCCATCGGTTTAAGATAAGTAACTATATTGGGTTTGTTAGTCTCTCTGACCTTCAGTTTGCCATTATAAAGCAAATCACTCATACAAATAGGCAATCAGTACTGTTGCCGGTATTCAGTGTATTCAGAATGACCGACTTGCAATTAAATATATTTCTGAAAGAGACTAACGCAACAAGATATTAACTCTCTGATGAGTGTTGGTGTCAACGAATATTTTTCAGCTCTTCGTCAAAATGAAATATTAATGGATAAAAAGGAAATGAAGCAATAAATACTAAATGGAACAAGAGACTTAAAAGAAAGGCCGAAGTTACAGATGGATGAGAATGAACACTTTGAAAGAAATATTGCAAACTACCAAAGATCCCACTAATGGGTATATGCAAAATGACAGTAACAAGGAGCAATACTCGAGGAAAAATAAATTAAAATTGTTAATCCACCTGAAATAGGAAATTAAGACATCAGAACTACATTTGAGCAGGTGGTAAAAGAGTTTACAGGCAAAACTCTAAAATAGAAGAACGTTCTTTATATTCATAGCATCCCAAGTAAAAGAACTCTGTATTACAGCTTCTGATTGTGAAAGTTCACAATGCCAAAGATTAAAAGAACTTTAAAAACAAATTCAACACGAGGATGACCGAGGATGAAACCAATACGGGCTCATAAATAGACATTCTTTTTACCATAAAACTGACTCTACCTGTTATTTCGAGTGGGGGATATATGCAAAACATTTTTAAATGAAACACGTCATTTGGATATTAATAAGAACAGATTTAACTTCATAAACTTTAAACTGATTTGATGATATTTAAGAGCTGTGTGGGACTGTCAAGTAGATTTTAATATTTATCAGAGGTGTTAGCAAAATAATGTTTTGTAAAATCGTATTAATTCAAATTTTGTGAAAATCAGATTCAAACATTAAAATGTTTTCACATTGTATATATTCATATATTATTCCTGGGTAAAAAAGAAACAGATCACTCAGCTGTAACTTTGACTTTATCCTTAGCTGCATTACCTAGAGATTGTTGTTATCTGTTAAATGACTAGGCTCGTACAAAGTAACAAAGAAAAGAGTGAAGCCAACAAGCTTGTAAATTTTAACAGAATAATTTATTTCCCTAGAAAACAAGGTAAATATATGAAAAAGAACTTACAGTGTGTGAATCTAATTCAAAAATTAATCCTAGAATTTAAAAATATAAGTCCCATCACCAAAAGTTCTAAATGAATCAAAGTTCGAATCCCGACGAAGTTCCAATATGGAAGACAATGACGTCAGATGAGGTCGTTATACTGATGTCAACAGTTCCTCGTTGAATCACAATTTATAATGTTCCAGTTTAGAATTCCAGAATAAACTTCCAATAAATGTCTCTGTCCAAGAATTTTGATGAGCACTGGTATTTTCCAGGGAATATAAATTATTAATTCCAAAACATAGAAGAAGTTTAAATCAAACTGGTATCAACATTAAAAACACCCTGAGCTCTAAAGGTGTAAACATACGGCTGACTATTTCACAACAAAACATGTTTTAACCATCAACTAAAACGCAGTTTAGACCCACGTGCTGCAGTCACGTGATCACACTTAAATCGAACCACGCAGTAAAATAATATGTCAATTAGCACGTAGGCTAGTATAGCCTTAGCTAAGAATTAATGATTCCCACACTGGAAATGAATTTTTTAAAAAGGTTTGTTTACAACAGAGCTGACGCAAGCCAAGAATGACCTTGATTATGACCAATGATTTTCACTCAGTGTTTACGAATTCAGATCCAAGGTCAGGAACTAGATCAGCTAAAAATATAATGTAGCAACACTGTTATTTACTAGAATTAAACTGAATTTTCCGAAAAAAGTCAAATCCAGTGAATAAAGTACTACAATAACATGAAATTAAATGAAAATAAAATAAAAAAATTTGAAACTAACACACAAATAATAAAATTACATATACGTAACTCTTCCCCCATAAAGAAAAATAAAGATTTATATAATAAAGCTTTCCTTTTACCATATGTAAATTATACATGAGGTAAAACAAAATTACATAAGAAGAATTCTTATAAATTATACAAAGTCTACATGAAATAACATTTCTACACACGGGAAAATGCATCTGCAATTAAATTGTATATTCACTTGATGTGCCTGATGTCAATATTATATTCCTGTAACAAAAAACTTCACCTTAATAATCTTGTCGATGAAAGTAAGAGGGATGTGATCACTAAACACAACAATCGGAGAAGGAGCTGAACTAAGATAAACTTCAAAATCTTGTAATGCCAAAATGAAAGCCAAACATTCCTTCTCGATTGTTGAGTAGTTTCTTTGGTGCTTATTTGATTTTTTAGAGAAATAGCACACTGCATTATCAACACCATTTCTATCTTCTTGAATCAATACTGCTCCAACCCCAACATCACTTGCATCAACAGATAGTTTAAAATTTGACTGAAATTTGGAGCTGTAAGAACTGGTGCACTTTTAAGTATGGCCTTAAACTTATCAAAAGCCTCCTGACATTTTTCAGTCCAAAGAAACTTGTTTTTCATGCTCAATAAATTTGTCAAGGGTTCCGCAATATTAGAAAAATTGGAACAAAATTTCCGATAGTATCCAGCTATACCCAAAAATCGCATCAGTTGCTTTTTACTGACAGGCACAGGGAATTCAGGATAACCTTGACCTTAGCATTTATAGGTTTAACTTGACCATGTCCCACAATATGTCCTAGAAATGTTACACAAGCACGGCAGAATTCACTTTTAGATAAATTGTCAAACTCGCATCACTGAGTCTGTCAAAGAATTTCCGAATTGTTGCTAGATGTTCTTTCCAGGTGTCGTTGTAGATGATGACATCATCAATGTAAGCATCACAATTATTTAGACCAGAGGTAATCATATTCATGAAACGTTGAAAGGTACTTGGGTAAACCTTCATCCTGAACGGCATTACTTTATATTGATAGAGTCCATCTGGAGTCACGAATGCCGAATTTTCCTTGCCCTTTCCATTAGTGGAATTTGCCAAAATCCTTTGAGAAGGTCAAATTTGGTGACGAACTTGGCATTTAAATTTTATCAATGCAGTAATCGATTCTTGGTAATGGAAATGAATCTGTTTTAGTCACACTGTTCACGTTCCTATAATCAGTGCACATACGGAAGGTTTTATCTGGTTTCGGAACAAGTATACATGGTGAACTCCAATCACCTTTACTGGGCTCTATGAAATCATTCTCCAGAAAATATTGAATTTCCTTTTTCAAGTATTCCTGTTTGAGAGGATTCATCCTGCATTGGTGTTGTTTCCGAGGTTTGAATTTACGATTTCAACGTCATGAAAAATTATGTTTCTCGTCGTAGGAACATCTGGAAATACGTGCTCATATTGAAATAATAACTGTTTAAGTTCATTCCTTTCTTGTTGTTGCAAATGCGAAAGTTTCTGGTCCAGATCTTTCAAAATTTCCGAATTCTGAAGATTTGTTGCTCCAAAATCCGTAGAGTCCGATTGAATTCCTTCACTTAAATCCTCAGTTTGTGGGACATGTACAACGAAATTTAATTGCATGATTTTCCTGGCTATCTCTTTCAATATACTGGTGCTCCTTTAATTTATTTAGATCAGAGTACTAATATTATAATTTAACTCATTCATTTTCTTCTTTACTTTGTAAGGGGCGTAAAATCGACTTTGAAGAAAATTTTGAAAAATGAGCAAGAGAGAATGAACTCTCTTTCAAGACTCAAAACTTCCCTCAGTTAAACTTCTGTGAAACCATAATTTCACTTTTGACTTGAACTGCTGAATCCCAAATTCAAGTATACCTAGCTGGAAAATTCCAGACATAAAATTTGACACTTGACCAGATTGGACAGATTTGGGAAGGCTAAACTGAGTAAGAAACCTTTATCAAAGCTTTAACTATTGTTTTAATTTTAATATTCCTCAAATGAATTGCCTCTGAGAACCTTGTTGACTCACACATAATGGCCAGCAAGTATTGGTTGCCTGACTTGGTCTTAGGAGAGGGACCAACACAATCTACCATTATTCTGCTGAATGGTTAGTCAAATGCTTTGATTGGTTGCAGATGAGCCTTAGGTATCTTCTTATTCGGTTTTCCTACCATTTGACAAGTATGACAAGATCTAAAGTATTTACAAGCATCACTTTTGATTTTTAGCCAATAAAAGTGAGTTAAGATCTTGTGATACGTCTTATTAGTCCGTAAATGACCAGCCAAATGAGTTTCATGGGCCAGACTAAGTATTTCCTGTCTGTAAGATTCTGAAACTACAATTTGATAGTTCACGGACCACTCATCACCAGCAGGTACCTAGCGAGGTCTCCATTTTCTCATAAGAATTCCATTTTTAATGAAATAACAGACAGGTACTTCAGTGGCTTCAGTTTCACTAATGGCCCTTTAAAACAAACAGGAGATCTCAGGTTCTTTTTCCTGTTCGACGACAAGTGATTGTCGTTTGTCACCCTGATTAGAAAAAAGAGAATGAGTAGTTAAAAGAGGATCACTGTGATCAATACCTTTTGACTGATCCAAAGAAGGAGTGAAAGTGACCTTATCGAAAGCCTGACCAATACATGTGTCAGCTAAAGAAATATTTTCCTTATCGAAATCATTCTCAAGAGCTTTCTTTGCCATAGCTCTGGTAACTGCACAAGCTGGGTATAAATCAGGGAATTCTTTTTCGATTGGATCGACTTTCTGATCCAAACAAGGCTTGTCAGTTACAAGTGGATTAACCACAACCTTGTCTCCAGCTAGGTTGTTGCCTAGTAATAAATGAATGCCCTCAACGGGTAAATTAAACACTATACCGACTGTCACAGGTCCTGAAACTAAGTCTGATGACACTTGTACACAATGGAGAGGAACATTAACAAAGCTGCACTCTACTCCCTGAATGAGAACACTCTCATTAGAAGAAGACTTCTCAGAAAAAGGCAAAGTACCTGATAATAAAAGACTCTGAAAAGCTCCTGTATCCCTTAAAACTTTAATAGGGATAAGATTGGCGAAATCACCCAAGAGAGATATAGAACCCTTCGACATGAATGTTTCATAATTCTCCATAATGAAATCAGACTGGGGTTTATTAGACTCAACAAGTGTATTGCTTTCAATACATGATTGTGACCGTGACCTCTTAGAAATAAGAGCATTTGGGATAGGTCTATCTTGATTTTGATGCTTATATTTCAATTTGAAGCAATCGGAAATAACGTGTCCTTTCTTCTTGCAATAGGTACACGTAGGAAGATACAAGGATTTTGAATCAAGCTCATCAGAAACTTGCTTTTCAAAAGTTGTGCCAGACTGAGTGTTCGGAGGAGTCGTATTGGGCTGAAATACCCTTTTACCAGTAGACTGCTGAGTGAAAGACTTGCTAACAACAGGAACTTTATGAGTTAAGAAATATTCATCAGCAGCAAGAGCAGCATTTTCCAAGGTTTCAATCTTATGCTCTTCAAGAAAAGTCTTAATGTCACTAGGGACACAGTTCTTAAACTCTTCAAGCAATACAAGTTGTTTGAGATTTTCATACTCATGTTCAACTTTCTTGGCTAAGCACTATATCTCAAATAACTGCTCTTTTTCTCTTGCGAATTCGACATGAGTTTGTCCAGCTTCTTTTCTAGAGTTCCTAATTTTTTGCCGATAACTTTCAGGGACTAACTCATAACCCTTTAAGATGCATTCTTTAACCAAATCATAGTCAGCACTTTGATGAACTGACATTGAATGGTAAATATCACTAGCCTTACCAATAAGTGCACATTGTAGTAATTGATTCCAATACTCCCTTTGCCATTTCAAATTTTCAGCAACTTTTTCAAAACGAGGAAAATATTTATATAATTCTTTTTCTCTAAAAGGGGACACTAACCTGATATTCTTTGTAATATCAAAACTTGAATTTGTATGTGAAGTGGAAATTTGACTTTCACTTGCCAGCTCTATTTCTTTTAACTTAATTTGAAATTCCCTTTCATCCTTCTCTCTTTGCAATTGCATCTCTCTCTCTCTCTCTCTCTCTCTCTCTCTCTCTCTCTCTCTCTCTCTCTCTCTCTCTCTCTCTCTCTCTCTCTCTCTCTCTTTTAATTGCATTTGTTTCTCTCTCTCCTCTTTCTCCTATTGTAGATGCATTTGTTCATTCTGTAACTGCAATTGCATTTGTTTATCTTTCTCTCTCTCTCCTGTCCCTCTCTCCTCTTTCTCAAATTGCAACTGCAATTGTTTTTCTCTCTCCTCTTTTTCCAATAACATTTGTTTTTCTTCTTTTTGTAAATGCATTTGTTCTTTTTCTTTCTCCAATGTAACTGCATTTGTTTTTCTTCTTTCTGTGAATACATTTGTTCTTTTTCTTTCTCCAATTGCAGTTACATTTGTATTTGTTATTCCTCTTTATCTTTCTGAAGTTCCAGCTTCCTTAACTCTAATTCCATCTTGTATTTTAATTTCAATTCCTTTACTTTTATGTCAGAGTCTGACACAGACTTTCTGATCGAAACCAAAACACTTGTATCAAAAACATTCTTTTCTACCAAATCCTGGATCAAATTTGTTTTTTATTTCTTGCTTCGTTAAAGAAGCTTTTGCCTCAGAAAGATCGTATTTTCTGGCAAGTTCAAGCAATTCATCTTTTTTCAAACAATCCAACTGCTCCTGAGTAGGACTATAAAGAGAAGTCTCCACTTTTGATGACATTCTGAAAAAGCCTGTTGTTTTCACTAAAGATTTCAAACAAAATGTTAAAATAGTACTTGGGATTTAAAATATTCTGAAAACTAGGGGAATTTAATTTCAAAAAACAATTTTCTTTGTTACGTGACTAGGCTCTTACAAAGGAACAAAGAAAAGAGTGAAGCCAACAAGCTCTGTAAATTTTAACAGAATAATTTATTTTCCTAGAAAACAAGGTAAAAATATGAGAAAGGACTTACGGTTTGTGAATCTAATCCAAAAATTATTCCTAGAATTTAAAAATATAAGTCCTATCACCATAAAGTTCTAAATGAATCAAAGTTCGAATCCCGACGAAGTTCCAATATGGAAGACAATGACGTCAGATGAGGTCGTTGTACTGATGTCAACAGTTCCTCCTTGAAGCACAATTTATAATGTTCCAGCTTAGAATTCCAGAATAAATTTCCAATAAATGTCTTTGTCCAAGAATTTTGATGAGCACTGGTATTTTCCAGGGAATATAAATTATTAAATCCAAAATATAGAAGAAGTTTAAATCAAACTGGCATCAACATTAAAAACACCCTGAGCTCTAAAGGTGTAAATATACGACTGACTATTTCACAACAAAATATCTGTTTTAACCCTCAACTAAAACGCAGTTTAGACCCACGTGATTACTTAATTCGAACCACGCAGTAAAATAATATGTCAATTAGCATGTAGGCTAGTATAGCCTTAGCTAAGAATTAATGATTCCCACACTGGAAATGAATTTTTTAAAAAGGTTTGTTTACAACAGAGCTGACGCAAGCCAAGAATGACCTTGATAATGACCAATGATTTACGAATTCAAAACCAAGGTCAGGAACTAGGTCAGCTAAACTATAATGTAGCAACACTGTTATTTTCTAGAACTAAACTGAATTTTCCGAAAAAAGTCAAATCCAGTGAATAAAGTTATTACAATAACATGTAATGAAATAAAAATGAAATAAAAAATTTGAAACTAACACACAAATAATAAAATTACATATACGTAACATATTGAAAATGCAAAACATCCAAAGCAAAAACAATATATAGTGACTGAGTTAAGAAATGCATCTCAATACAGTGAAGGAGTACTATCATGATGGTAATTAAAGTCATTTGCCTCGTATGAATCTAACGTGTCATCAACTGTTTTATTAACAAACTACTCGGGCAACACACTAGTTAACATTGGCTGATGCAATCTGAACTGCATGAATGTAGAACTTCAATTTTACAGAAAACAAACCTACCGACTATTATTGGGTTCAAAGCATCTCAAGGTATATACTTAGTACAACTGATCTGCAACGTTAACAAGATTGAGGGCAACCCTATCTTGAAATACATTCCCAGTGTATTCCAAGGTCAAGGATGTTTGAAACAAAATTGAAATATGGCTATTGAAAAATGTGCAAAACCTGTCATTAATCCAACATGGACAGTTCTGGCAGCTTATGAGAATCACTTAAATTCACTTTGATAAAGATGGAAAAGAAAATGTAATACGGAAGGTAGATGAACCAATATGTTAATTCATTAATAATTATCGAGAACCCCAACCAGGAAAGCTAGGAATCTGTCGAGATCCAGAACATTTGAACCAACCTATTAAACGAGAGACCATCAATTTAATACAGATGAAGATATAACCACTAGGATGTCTCTTGCTAATATTTTTCCTAACTAGATGCAAATCATGGTTTCTCTGAAATACCCTTGGATGACGACAACCAATTATTGAGAACATTCAACACCCCACTTTGCAGATATTCCTACCCGAAAATACCATTTTGGTATTAAAATTTGTTCACTAATTGTTTCAAAAACTGATATCACCAATGGTTTTAGGATCTACCTCATTTGGATAACATAATTGCTTGGGAAACTTAAAATGAAGATCATGGTAAAAATATGAAAAAGGTTTTAAGGCGATTCCAGGAAATAAACCTGTCACGGAATTTGGAAAATCACGATTTGGACTAACATAATTGTGGTACGTCAGACACATACTGACACGATCAGATACGAAATCTTTACCAGTAAGAAATGAATGTAATGATAGAAATGTTCGCTCCAACACACAGTAAAAGAATGAAAAGATTACTGGGTACAGTCAACTATCTTGCAAAATTTATCAAACTATATCTACGGTGACAGAACCAATATGAGCACTTTTGCAGGACGTGACACAGAATTTGGTTGCAACTTCACACAGAACGATGCATTTGAAGATATACACAGATTCTAAGCAAAGAACCTGCATTATAATATTTTGACGTCAAGTAGGCAACCATTGTTAGTTGTCCTGCATCCATATCAGGACTTGAGAGCAATGCTGATAGCATTTGCATGAAGGTCCATGACGGTTGCAGAAAAACAAGGTATGCCTATGCAGAGGTCGAAAAAGAACTGCTAGATGTGTTATCTATTTTCGATTGATGTAATCAATATAATTAGGCTTGTAAAATAAGAGCCTCACTAGAATCAATCGTCCAGAAATCCATACCTGCCGCATCACAGAGATTTTGTAATTGAAATATTGTCCAGAACATACAGACAGAGAGAAAGTAAAATTCAGAAACTCTATGGTTTTTTTTTTTACATATAATCTATCATTGGAAATGGTTGGAATATGTTTATTTGTGTGGAATAATTTACAAATATGTCTTGATAGTGGACTATTGCTCCGGGTATTTTGAAGTTACCAAGGTTGAAAATACAAGAGTAAGAACTGTAGTCGCAGCCACAAGTTCAGTCATGCAAGAAATGGATTACCACACGAAGTAAGGAATGATAATTGCCCACAGTTCTCCTCAGAGGAATATGGTCAGTTCACAAAAATCTGGGAATTCAAACAAACTACCTCAAGCCCCAATGATTCTCAGTGTAATGGCTTAACATAAAGAACCGTTCAAACTGACAAAGGAATTCTCAATCAGGCTAATAGTGATGACAAAGATCCCCCAAAAGTTATCAATGCAGGAGTACGCAAACACACTAGTTGTTTATATAGGAAGAGGAACCCGAATAAAAAGAAAATCTGGGAAAATAGTATCACTAAACAGTTAAAGAGCTTCCAAAACATGATATTTAGGGACAAAGTAAAAATCAGAAGACAAGATATTTGGAAACCAGTTGTAGGTTTTTGGGAAAAAATGTAGTACTTGAAAATTGTATCACGTACTCAAGATCGTGCTAAATACAGGAGAAACAAAAGACATCTGTTTCAAACAAAGGTTACCAAGATACGATACATTCGAAGACACTAAAAAACAAAGTCATCTAAATGAATGATAAGATGCCAATAGTTCAGAATAAAACAAACCATTGGGGGATATTCAAAAAAGAAGTGAAATTCTAAAGAAAACTTGTAAGATTAAGAGATTTTGTTATGTTAATTCGATACTTTTCCTTAACTATATTGCATTTGTAAATATTAGAAGCAGGAATCACGCAAGGACATACTATTCCATCTGTAACATCTGATCAGCTTACACAATCTTGTCATTTGGAATGAAGACAATTTAAACCTAATAATAACTACAGAGCTCAATGGTAATGCCAATGCATCACTACACACACACACACACACACACACACACACACACACACACATATTTATGTTGTTGTTGTTGTTGTGTGTTGTGTTATGTTGGCATCCGTTAGTCTCGAGAGACGATGGAAGTGCACCCAAGAGAGATGTCCCAGTTGGTCGTTGTGCAGCGTCTGCTGTGGCTATGGAGCCCAACACGGGAGTGGCAGTCCTTGCTGCACTTGAAGGTTGAGTCTGGTGTGGGTTGGAGCTGCTTCTGCTTCCTCTGAGATCGCTTTTCATCGGCGAGCAAGCGTAGTTTGTCCTCGCCGGCTTTCAGACCAGTGCTCAGAGCATGTCGCCAGCTGCAAGCACTTTCCAGGAGTTGACATCGATGTCAAGAGCTTTCATGTCGCGCTTGCAGACATCCTTGAAGCGGAGATGTGGCCGTCCGATCGATCTTTTGCCAGCGGCAAGCTTCGAATAAAGAAGGTTTTTGGGGATCCGCCCGTCATTCATCCGACGTACATGGCCCAGCCGGAGGAGTGTGACCATACTGGGAATCTTGGCACGTTCAAGCACCTCGTTGTTTGTCACTTGATCGCTCCAGGTAATCCCGAGTATGCGTCGGAAGCATCGCATGTGAAAGGCGCTCAGTCTTTTCTCCTGTGAGGCGTACAGGGTCCAGGTATCACTGGCGTACAGGAGATTGCTTAGCACACAGGCACGGTACACGGAGATCTTAGTGTTCAAGGTCAGCATGCTGTTGTTCCACACTCTCTGCGACAACCTGGAGAGAGTTGTTGATGCCTTTTCAATCCGCTTGTGGAGCTCAGCATCGAGCGAGAGGTTGTTGGTGACGGTGGAGCCGAGGTACGTGAACTGACTGACTATCTCTAGTTCGTAGTTGTTGATGATGATGATTATATATATAAGGGCGACAGCTTCGACGGTGGGAGGGATCATCGAGTCCCACTGGCCGACTACCGCCCGCCTTAAGCCGGGCAGCCCCCGGTCAGTAAGGTGTTGGCCCGCCAACGTCTGCCTGCGTCAGTGGGTGCCTGGAGCTCAGTGTGTTGCTCAGCATGACAAGCAGACGGAAACTCCGCACCAGACAAAAGAAACAAGAAACCATTAAAGAAGACTCCAGCTCTTCGATTCGCAAGCTGGAACGTGCGCACCATGCACACAGGCATCTCTGACGACCTCAGGGAGTTGGACGACACCAGGAAGACGGCCATCATCGACAGAGAGCTCTCCAGACTAAATGTCAGCATAGCTGCCCTCCAGGAAACCAGGTTTGCTTCCAGCGGTTCCCTCAGAGAGGAAAACTACACCTTCTTCTGGAAGGGCCGAGAACCTGAGGAGCCCCACCAGCACGGAGTTGGCTTTGCCATCAAAAACACCCTCCTGGCCTCGGTTGAGCCTCCCTCAGGGGGCACTGAACGTCTCTTGTCCATCCGTCTTGCCACTGCTGCAGGTCCTGTCAACATCCTCAGTGTCTATGCCCCCACCCTCACGTCTCCAGAAGACATAAAGGATCAGTTCTATGGGCAGCTGGACGAACAGATCAAGGGATGTTCTAAGGACGAGTTACTATTTCTCCTCGGCGACTTTAATGCTTGAGTTGGTGCTGACCACGAGTCATGGCCTACCTGCCTCGGACATCATGGCACTGGAAAGACCAACGAAAATGGTCAAAGACTGCTGGAGCTGTGCACCTATCATGACCTGTGCGTTACAAACACCTTCTTCAAGTGTAAGCCACAACACAAAGTGTCATGGAAACACCCCAGGTCTCATCGCTGGCACCAGCTCGACTTCGTCATCACCAGGCGCTCTGCCCTGAACAGCATCCTCTCCACCAGAAGCTACCACAGTGCAGACTGCGACTCCGACCACGCCCTCGTGTGCAACAGGATGCGCCTACAGTCATGAAGATTACACCGCTCCAAACCAAAAGGTCGCCCTCGCATCAACACTGCGCAGATGTCTATCCCCTCCAAGGTGGAGGAGTATGTGTCCGCCCTGGATCAGGCTCTCCAGGACTTGCCAGAGCACGATGCCACAGCCAAGTGGAACGCCATGAAGGATGCCATCTATAGCACAGCCATGTCCACGTTTGGCAAGAAAGAACGGCCCAGCCAGGACTGGTTCAATGCACACCTTTCAAGGATGGAACCAGTAATCGAGGACAAACGAGAAGCCTTCATAGCTTACAAAAAATGCCCCAATGAACGGACGCTTGCTGCCCTCAGAAGAGCCCAAAGCACCACCCAACGCTTCGCTAGACAGTCCGCAAACGAGTACTGGCAGCAATTGTGTGAAGGAATCCAGCGCAGTGCCGAGTCAGGAAACATCCAAGGTATGTACAATGGCATCAAGAAGGCCCTAGGCCCTTCAGTGAAAGGGGTTGCCCCCCTGAAATCTCTGACGGGAGAGAAGATCACAGACCGCGAGCAACAGATGACCAGATGGGTGGAGCACTACTCAGAGCTGTACTCCCGAGAAACGTCCGTCACCGATGTGGCCCTTAGCAACGTACAGGAACTTCCCACTATGGAGGAGCTCGACAAAGTGCCTACCTTAGAGGAGCTCAGCAAAGCCATCGACTCCCTCCCAAACGACAAAGCACCAGGTAGCGATAGCATCCCGCCAGAAGCCATCAAACGTGGGAAACCGACATTGCTACAGCCGCTGCATGAGCTACTCTGCCTCTGCTGGGAGGAAGGAGCAGTCCCCTAAGACATGTGCGACGCCAAAGGAGACCGCAGTGACTGTAACAATTACAGAGGAATCTCGCTTCTCAGCATCGTTGGCAAAGTGTTTGCCCGCATCCTCCTAAACAGGCTGCAGCTGCTGGCGGACCGCGTGTATCCGGAATCACAGTGCAGCTTCAGAGCAGGAAGGTCGACAACAGACATGATCTTCTCCCTCCGACAACTCTAAGAGAAGAGCAGAGAGCAAGGTCAGCCACTCTACATGATGTTCATCGACCTCACCAAGGCCTTCGACCTGGTCAGCAGGAAGGGCCTATTTGAACTTCTTGGGAAGATCGGCTGCCCCCCAAAGCCCCGCAGCATGATAATCTCCTTCCACACCGATATGAAGGGTACAGTCCTGTATGATGGATCCTCCTCAGACTTCTTCCCAATTAACAGCGGCGTGAAGCAGGGCTGCGTGTTGGCACCAACACTTTTCGGGATCTTCTTCTCCCTGATCCTGTCCTACGCCTTCAGCACGTCCACTGATGGCGTATATCTGCACACCAGGTCCGATGGGAGGCTGTTCAACCTGGCACGACTGCGCTCGAAGACCAAAGTGAGGTCAGTACTCATCAGGGAAATGCTCTTTGCTGACGACGCGGCTCTTGTGACCCACACCGAGGATGCCCTCCAGAGACTGGGAGACCGTTTCGCTGATGCCTGCAAGCAGTTCGGGCTCACCATCAGCCTGAAAAAGACAAACGTCAGTGCTCAAGATGTCACCACTGTCCCCTCCATCAGAATCGACGGCGCCACCTTGGAAGTAGTCAACAACTTTATTTACCTTGGGTCAACCATCAGCAACACTCTTTCGCTTGATGTGGAGCTGGAGAGAAGGCTTGGAAAGGCAAACACCATCATGGCCCGACTAACAAAGAGGGTGTGGGAAAACAGCGCGCTGACAGTGCACACCAAGACTCAAGTCTACCAAGCCTGCGTTCTGAGCACCCTCCTATATGTTAGTGAGACCTGGAGCACCTACATGAGGCAAGAGCGTCGACTCAACTCCTTCCATATACGGTGCCTACAACGCATCCTGAAAATCAGCTGGCAAGACCACGTCCCACACAGCGAGATCCTTCAGCGTGCAAGTATCCCAAGCATGTACTCCCTGCTGAGCAAACGCCGCCTTCAATGGCTGAGACACGTCCGACGCATGGAGGATGGGAGGCTGCCAAAGGACATCGTATATGGTCAGCTGGCCACTGGCACCAGAAGAGTCGGCCGCCCCTCACTCCGCTTCAAGGATGTGTGCAAGAGGGACATGAAGGCATGCGGCATTTCACCAGACAGCTGGGAGGTGCAGGCCGAGGACCGAGGCACCTGGAGATTGACGGTCAGCAAGGGCATAGCAGTCGCTGATGGGAGGAGAGTCCAGCAGGCCGCAGAGAAACGTGAGAGAAAGAAGAGTGCAGCAGCAACCCAAGCAACTCAGACTTCCCAGTACGTCTGCACCAACTGCAATAGGGACTGTCACTCGCGCATCGGCCTGCACAGCCACAACAGACGATGCCAAAACCCCAGAGACAGGACAGACAACACTCCAAGGGTGCTACTCACATGGTCTCCCGACACTGAGCTGCCAATGATGATGATGATGATGATATATATATATATATATATATATATATATA